>SRPO01000020.1:0-144976 GCA_018360065.1 Claviceps pazoutovae
TTTTTACCTAGGGGGATTTTTATGCGAGGCTTCCACAGTTGTACGATATATACATACATACATACATACATACAGGATGAACGAACATGGGGTTGTGCAACCAATCTGCCAAACAGGCTACAGCCCCGTGGTCAGACTGACAGACGGTACCAAGTTCCGTCCGGGTTAGCGCAGCCGGGGCGGGTCTTGTACAAGCGAGATGGGATTACGGCGCGACACGAACGGATGGGCATGGTGATTGAATCATGATTCTTATAAATTTTACACATACTACATACATACTGCAGCTTGTGGCTATGCTGGTTCGAGTCGTTCGTCTTTGTCTTTTCTTCTGTACCTATGCAGAGCACATGTAGTCACTGAGCAATGGTCACTTGATGTCGTTTGTCGGTTGATTGAGTGCGTTACGCCCACCCCTGGGACCTGTATGTACTCCGTAGGCTGTCACCTACATATGTACCCCCACCCTACCATTGTTTCACTTCGTTGCCCACTCGGATGCCCCAACCCGGACAATAAATGAATGAATGAATGACTGCATGAATGAACAAGGCGCGCACATTGGTGTCCTTTTTTGTCACTTTACTTCACCAATCATCTCAATCCTGTGTAGCCAGTTTGTCCGTGTTTCGTCTGCAACATTCTGTACGGACTAATAATGCTGTGAATCGTGACGCACTGCCGGTCTGTCTCCAGTGCTCGCACCGCAGCTGACCACGCCCTCCCCTGATTGTCCACAAAGGAGGTAGGTACTATATTGCCCTCATCTCTGTTGTCTCAGATTCCTAGAAATATGTATCGTAAGCAGCACCCATTCTATCAGCATGGCGCCTCTTCCTATCTTCTGTAGCTTATTCCAGTGTTGGCCGTCCGCCCTGATTCGCCACGCACAGTCAGTCAGTCGTCTGGCGTGCCGCGTGCCGCGTGCCACGTAGCACGGCCCTTGCATGATCATCACGTCAAGCCCATTGACGGAATAACTTACCTAGGTATGCCCCGTCATGCCTGACATGATGACATCCAATGACCTTGTGTGTGCCGATGGGGGCGTTTCTGCAAGGTACGCGGGGCCGCTGATTGGGTAGATCGTGCAGAATGACGTCTTGGGCCTCGGCTATTGGCGATCATGGGTCGTAAACGGTGACTCGTCTGTGAATCAGCTCAAGAAAGACAGCAAATTCATTGAAATAACATACTCTGCAGATAGTCTGTATCAAGGCAGCCTTTTCATCTCGTCTACTCGGAACCTCCTGTCCAATGACTTTCGTTGTTCGTCCTAGGCCACGACCTCTATTGGTGGATCATCCGATATCGAGACTCGAGGGACTCGAGGGGCACTACTCCACCCGTCCGCTCTCCTCTAGCCGTACCTAGCTGAATCTTCTTTTTACGTTGAGGTCGTCGCGTCATGCTCTTGACTGCCATGTGTGACCAAACAAGTCACGTCAGATAACATCACCCGCATCGCAATCATCGCAGCAAGGTCAATTCTGTGAATTCTTTATAGGAGCCAGCAAACTACAGTCATCGCACCATCTCACCTGAGCAAAGCCAACCCCACGCTCACCAAGGGCTGCACCAATCGTCCTTCTTCTAAATCTTTCGGCTCACGCCCACATCGGTCCATGCTTGGCGAACAATCTTGGCAGCCTCTTCCCCAAACTCCTCTTCCGCGCAGTCTACAGTCACGTCCGCAAACTGCTTGAACGAACATCGAGGCGGAATGTTCCCGCTCGTCATGGCCTTCCACCAGATCTGACCTGCCTTCTCCCAAGAATAGCCGCCAAATGCAGTCGCTGCAAGGTAAAAGGCCTTGTTTGGAATGCCAGAGTAGATGTGGACGCCACCATTGTCATCATAGCTCTTTTCGTACCCGGACATATTGTCAACCTGCGGATCCTTGCCCTACAAATTGTCAGTGAACTGAGCCATAGCTATACTTGACGCGAGAGAAACGTACAAATCTGGGATCGTCGTAGGCAGTTCCTGGGGCTTTCATGCTGCGCAGAGCGAGTCCCTTGACATCGGGCACGAGACAACCCTCACCGATAAGCCAGTCAGCCTTGTCAGATGTTTCATTCTCCACCTTTTGCTTGATCATGATGCCAAAGACGTCCGAGACGTGCTCGTTCAAGGCGCCAGGCTGATTCTGATACTCGAGGGGGCTGGTGTGCTCCGTGATGGCATGGGTGAGCTCGTGTCCAATTACATCGACACATTTGGTAAAGTTCTTGAGGAACTCGCCGCCGTCCCCAAATACCATTTGCAGGTGTTCAGGATCCCAAACTAGACATCGTCAGCGCCCTTTAAGAAGAAGAGAGTTGTACCATGACAGCAAGGCATTAACGCTGAGAAAAACGTACAAGCATTTTCATAGCTCTCGCCAAAGTGAACAGAAGAGGCAACTTTCGACCCCTTGTTGTCGATGGAATTCCAGTGAAACTTTTCTTTGTAAAATTCCAGCACGGCACCGACTTGATCGTACGCTTCGTTGACGACCTTGTCTTTGTTCTTAGGTTCCCCCTCTGACCGCTTCAGTTCTCCTGGTAGAGCGCTTTGATCCTCGGTGTGCTGAGCGTCATAGATTGCTCGATGAGGGGAGTCTTTGGGAGCCTTTTTGGGCCTGTCCGCTTCCAAAGTTGCTTTTGATGCGTCGCCTAGATTGTTTGGCGCTGTTAGTGCGAATGAACGTGCGGCCGATGCAGTCACTCCGAAAACAAGCACGTACCCTTTTTGAAGCTCATCAGCTGCTGGGCATGATCCAAGTCCTTTGCAGCCAACGAGCGAGCGGCATCGTCAACTCCTTCACCTTTTGAGAGCTTTCGTAAAAGGACTTGCGGGATAAATGGCGAGGCGCGGAAACATCCTGGATCCTGGACCTGGTTCAACGCAGCTACAGCCATATGTTGGCGGCGGGCAGCGATCAACTTCTCGTGGAAGTCCACACATAGCTGAGCAGACTTCCGCGTCGTCTCATTGTTGTGGGAAGACGTAGCAATTGCCTTCAGTAGGTGAGGTGGCACGATGAAGCAGTTGCAAGGCATGATGGAATGTCTAGGAATAGTGCGACGACTGCTTCTTAAGTGCTAATAAGGCTTTAATAGGTAGACAAGGCGAACTCTAGAGGGGTCAAGTGCTGAGAAGGGTTGCGAGTATCAGGGAACTCTGTTTAAGCAGGCCAGAGTCTTCATTTTTATATCCAGGTCGTTTCTGGAAAAAAAGCTGGAAGGCAGTTATTCAGTATACCCAGGGCAGGAGCGTTCAGCCTTCGCTTCCCGCCTCTGCACAACTGACAAGCTGTTTCCTCGTCAAGTGGACTAAAGCCAATCAGCTGGCTGGCCATGACAAACTCATGACGGGCCAGATGATCGTGCAAAAGGCTTGGAGAAGTTTGAGAGACCCATGATGGTGTTGCTGGCTAGAATGTGTCCTGACTTCTAAGCGCAGTCGTGCGTTGCAAGCACGTAACGAAGCCTGCGCGGCATTGAGGGGGCGCGGGAAAACTCGTCGAATGACGGTACCATAGCGCCTTTTTAATGTGTAATAAGACATCATTCAGCGTTGCGTGCGCATGTCAGCTCTCAATTGCAGCTGGAGCCGTCGTCGTTGAGTCGTGTTGAGACCAAGATCTTGCATTAACCTTGAGCAAGCGCTTTAGCTGGCCCGGTGTGTGGAACGTACACCGTCATCTGGAAACATCAGCTGCTTGCACGACGCTAGTTTCGGTTTTCATCATGCTTTGATCTCGTGAAAGGAATGGTCACTTGAGACACGAAGCCTTGTGCGAATTCGCCGGCTCAGGCGCCAGTGTCGTAGACTCATCTATTGCCCACTGAGCCTACGACCGTGGCATCTCGGATGGCCTTGAGGTTGCACACCGCATTGGATAAGCTTGCTAAAAAAGCCGATGACAGTGCCCGTGAAGAGCATGATCTTGAGCGAGCGACGTTTGTTGACCAACAGCTCTCAGAGCTGGCACAATGAACCTTGTGTCAGTCATTCTAATGCATAGGTAGTGTGTTGCCAAGTTGCCTCACCTTTCACCTCCTTCGTTCCTCTCATGTACTTTGTACTAAGACGTCGAGCATTCGCTTCATCTTTTGTTCAATGTCAACCGTGTCGCTCCTTCCCCAGCTTTCACATTGTGGCTCATTCACCATGTCGTGCCATGCGCTTGCAGACTTGAGCAGTCACGTCTCGCTTGCCTTCCCGATTCGTATAAATGGTGCATTCTGCGTACTGGCCAGCTCTACGTGAACGACTCACGTACGAGAAAGCCGCTCTCATGAGAATGATGAAGGTCTTGAGCCAATGCCGGTCAACTTTGAGCCCTCTGAGCCCTCTCCACAGACGTGCACTGTAAAGTCAGCTATTGAGAAGAGGTAGATGGTCGATCATGGCCACATCCACAACGTCAACATGCGGCACAAGCATCAGCTCGAAAGATATGCACGACATCAAGATGCGATACAGGATTTCTCCGGCCACCATGAAATTGCTATCGAGCATCCCAAAATCACCTGATAGACAGCAAATTCTCCACAAAGCCTGTAATGCGAGCGAGCTCCGATGTTTCCCTCTGAAGCAGAACGAGAGAGGCTTCTTCCGTGAAATCAACGACCACACGGCGATTCCATACCCCATTAAAGAAAACATCTCCCAGCCGTGGCATAAGGTCTTCTTGCTGATTCAGGTGGAGCTTCTACGGACGGGCTGGCCGAACAAGATCTCCGCCGCTGCGAGGAAAGAGCTATATCATGAGCTCGGCAGGATACTTGTCCTTCTGGATCGCGTTCTGCGGTGCATAGTCGACTTTCTCGGATTGAGGCGGGACGGAAGAGGCGTCAATGCAGCGTTAGACCTGCTTCGCAGTACTTGGTCTCGTGTTTGGGATGGTGATGGGAGGGAGTTGCTTTCAATCGATGGCATAGGTGCTGCCAAAATGGACAAGCTGGGCAGGGCTGGCGTTCGAACCATTCGGCAGATTCAACAGCTTGAATTTTGTCACATTGAGAGGCTCCTCAGCCGAAACCCTCCGTTTGGCCATCAGCTACTTCAGAAACTTGCTGGATTTCCACGCCTCGTATGTGAGTTTGAATCCATCGTACAGGCGCCTCCAGTACCAACGCCGCAGGAGACGCATCCTCCATCAGGGATTTGCCCCTGGGTCTGTCGAGCGGTCATGCGCTACGAGAACAATAAGCCGCCTTTTTGGAAAAAGGACAACCCCTGGGTTACTTTGGTCATTGAGGGTGATGACGGCAGGTTGCTGTGGTTTTGGCGCGGGTGCATACAAAAGCTCAGCGAGAGCAAAGACCTGGTGATCTGCTTGCAGACGAAAATGGGAGAGAAATTACAGATTCGACTTGCGTGTGAAGAGATTGTTGGGACTATGGTGAGCATGACGCATCAGATGCCTGAGATGGCCGAAGACCCTGGTAATACCTAGTGCCTCCAGCTGCGGTCATGTGGAAAAACTGTAGCTCTGCTCCTCAATAAAGGATCTAGAGAGCATTACATTCACATCTTCACAACTCCATAGCCCTTCGAAGAGAACTGAATTGTTCAATGGCGCTCATCATCCATGTAAGTAAACGTGAAGCGCTTGGACACCCTTACCCAGCAAGCAAGGCCACATTAGACAAGGTCTGTGTCCATCAGTAGAGAGGCACGTCCATGAAGCAGTACATGGACACTGATATAGAAGACCAATTCAGCAATCAGTGCCACATATATGGGTGGGTTTGTAAGTAGTTTCATGAGATTCTGTTTCCAGAGTACATACAGTGAGTGGTGCAACGCTGCTCGCAGAGCATTCGTGACCAGACAGCCGACCGCGCTTCCTGTTTCCGCCCTTTCAAACACGAGATGCACAATAGCCTCAAAGGAGCCTCTTTAGAAATGGTTTCTTTCTTTTATTGCGTAGACATATGACAGTTCTCGTGATGACGCTTTTTCATAGCGATAGTTACATTTCTTACGTTGTGCCGCTCGATGATGGGTGTTGGGTCGGGTAAGCGGGTGGGCAGAGTGGGTGGGCATCTGTGTTGCTGTGGTCGAAAGCCCAGTAAAAAAGGGATGAGTGATGATAGAACATATAAAAGGGAAAACGTTCTCGCCTCATCACCATTGTTCCTTGCCAGCACTCTTGCGGGAACCTTCGAGCTCAGTCTCCTCTTCCTCCTCCCCAAGAGCCTCTTCCTCGGCTTCCTCGCTGGCTTTCACTTGCTCCCGCACATGTTGACTAGGCTTCTTGCTCTCCTGCTTCGAGGCCGATGTGTCGACGACATTTTTCGCCATGGAAGTGGCCTGGGCCGCGCTCACTTTGCCATAGACGCTCAGTCCCGTGGCGATCATGCCGCCAATGTCACCGACATTGCCGGGGACAACAACGGCGGTGCCCTCCTTGGCCAGCTTTCCGAATGCTTCGACATACTTCTCCGCAACGGTCAAGCTCATGGCCCCCTTGGCGCCCTCGCGTCCTTCGAGGATAGCCCGTGAGACAGCGTCGATACCCTGGGCTGTTGCGCGGGCCTTGAGACGAATGGCCTCGGCCTCACCGTCTGCCATGTTGATGCACTCGGCGCGCATGGCTTCTGATGCTAGAATAACGCTCTGCTTCTGACCCTCGGCAATGTTGATGGCGCTTTGTCGCTGACCTTCTGATTCGAGGATCTCGGCTCGTTTTGATCGCTCGGCTGTGACCTGTCGGTGCATGGCCTCAACGACGGCTTCGGGGGCGTGAATATCGCGGATTTCGTATCGGAGACAGGTGACGCCCCAGGCTTCGGCGGCACTGTTGATCGCAGCAGTGATGTTGGTGTTGAGAGCTGCACGCTCTTTGAGGACGTGGTCTAGTGATAACTGACCGATTTCGGAACGCATCGTCGTCTGAGCCAGCTGAGAAATGGCATATTCCGCATCCTCGACGCCATAGCTACGAGGAACAGTTGTTAGCTACCAGGCTCTGTAGTCTCTGAGTATGATATACCTGTCCTCTTGCGGGCGAAACGAAGGCATCTTTACGACGTCAAGGACCCTAGTGTTCCTCACCTTGCTTTGTAGGCATCAAAGACCCTCGTGAAGAGGACACCATCCAGCTCGAGCGTGACATTGTCAGCAGTAATGGCACTTTGGCTAGGAATTTCAATAGCGACTTCTTTCAGACTCTTGACGTAGGCGATGCGATCGAGGAATGGGATCAGGAACGTCAAGCCAGGCTGCAGTATGCGATTGAATCGGCCCATGCGCTCGACGATCCACGCTGTCTGCTGGGGCACAAAGCGGACGACTGTGTTGACCGGTAGGCTAGGTTTCTGAAAGTAGGATACATTTTGTCCGGCGAGGCCACCTCCGAAGACATTGCGCGCAGAGGAGGTGAAGAGTCGAGCCTGCGGTGAGAGCAAGGGTGCCCTCAGACTAGCTCTCACCAAAGACGAGGCCACCATGTTTGGGGCTGTTGTGTACGTTCGGAACCGCACAGTCCGTAGCCTGGTGAGTGTGGTAGAAATGCCGCCTTGTCGAAGAATCAACGGGAACCGAGGATGTGATCAATTGGTTCAAGGATCGAAGCCGCTCATTGCACTCCGTAGGCACTTCGGGAGAGCAGGCAATGACGGAAAAGTTGCCGGAGCTATGTATGTATATCATAATGATGTCTGAATCGGGCCGACGTTGACCCGGGAGGCATACAGCCTACAGCAAAGCCAAAGCCGCAACGGCAACGGGTTGGCAAAAAGGCAAAGCAGGAACGGGTGACGGACTTACTTACCTAGGTAGGTAGTTCGCGAGACCAATCCACCCCCTCAAAGACACCAGACCTTCCCTCGACACATAACCCGTTCCACGATCTGTTTCCCCAAATTTGTCCGATCGTCTACTTAGATAGATACACAGAAAAGCTATAAAAAAAAGTCCTTAACCTCCGCAACGTGCCACACCACCAGCAACAAAAGCCGACACGCGCTCTTTTTCACGACGCACAGCACACGAAACATCCCCTCATTGCGTGCGGGGAAACGGCACATACAGAGCGAACCATAGAGAAAAGAGAGAAGAGGTACCCCTTGTTCAGCGATCATGGCGGCCAAGATGCCCCGTAATTTTCGCTTGTTGGAGGAGCTTGAGAAGGGTGAAAAGGGTCTCGGCGCCGAAGCATGCAGTTATGGCTTGGAAGACGGGGAGGATCTCCTGATGAGCAAATGGAATGGCACTATTCTTGGACCCCCTCTGGTAAGGACTGTCGGATCTTCGTCGTTACCCTCTCTGCCTTTTTTTTTCTCTCCCCGGGATGGTGACAGACGTTGCCACTGTTGCTGTCCATGGCTCGAGCGTGAGCGTTGAGGAGGCATGGGGCACATGTTGTTACGACACTCCTGGCATGAGATCCCCCCCCCTTTTTTTTTCCTCCTTTGACGCAAAAGAGAAGTCTTCATTAAAGAATATTCCGCTGATTCATATCCTGGCGCATCGCATCGTAGTCCGCCCACGAAAACCGCATCTACAGCGTCAAGATGTTTTGCGGCCCTCATTATCCCGACCAGCCACCCACTATCCAGTTCGTAAACCAGATCAACCTACCGTGTGTGGATCCCCGCAACGGCATGGTTGACCCCAGGCATTTGCCTTGTCTTGCGCAGTGGAAGCGGGAGAACACCATGGAGATGATACTGATCGAGTTGAGAAGGTGAGTTGGGTTTTGTGAATGCCGCATCTCTACTCATTGCTTTTGCTAACTCGGACTCGCTGCCCAAGATACATGGCTGCTCCCATGAACAAGAAGATCTCGCAACCACCCGAAGGCGCAGTGTATCCGTAAAGGACTTACAATATTTCAATATAAGAGTGAATCATGGTGCTTTACCAGGAGATGGACGGACAGAATGTAGCACATGCTCAAGAGGGACAAGCGAGGAGATTTTCATACGACACACGATTCAGCATGTCATTTTGGAGCTGTCCCAGAGCGAATGAAGAAGGACGACCGATGACTTTGTCAGATAGTCAAGAAGCAAGCACGAGTAATCAAACAAACAGACAGGCAGAAAGACTGACGGACAGACGGACAGACAGGCAAGCAGGTAGACAGGCAGGTATACAGGTGGGTAGACAATCAGCGAGAAAGAAATCACAAGCACTGAAACCAATTTCGACACCTGTTTCTTATCATCTTGCGAGAGACCAAAGTTACGTCATTCGTAAATCTATCCAATTCTGCCGACAGCCATGCCCCCGTGACGGTCTACCTGCGAACTATGACGCCATCTACAAATGCTGTCGTACATAGTTCAAACGCTGCGCAGATCTAGAGGTAGTATCTCAGCACTTGAGACGTTCAAGCTCAAACAAAGCATGCACAATCGTATCTCCTTTCCAATCCCAACTCCATTGTGTACCACTGCGCTTCAAGAACTGCATTTGTCGCTAGAACAAAGGAAATGACATAGGGGACAGCAAAAGTGGCAAAGAAAAGAGTGAGTCAAAGGAAAGTCAATCATTCCTCATCACCCCACCATCCTGAACCCTCAACATGGCTTCTTCGCACACTGCGCCCAATAGCACTCAAACGAGTCGAGCGAGTACGCGTTGCGGGAAGAATGTCGGGCGATATGGGACTATCCGGACGCGGGATACTGACTTCATTAGACTTGGTCGACTGCCCCGAGTCTCGTTTGTGGTCGAGAGGTCGCCAGCAGCTATTTGGATGGAGGTACTCGAGCGAGTCTGCTTCGGGCGACTGCACATCTTTGTCGTTCCCGTGGAGTTGCTCACGCCATGGTGATGTGGCGTACACGGGCGAGGTCGCTGCCTCCCATTCTTGGATATCGCTGATATCGGGACTGGGCTCGTCCTCGTCATACGCCAAAGGCGCGTCTTGCCGACTTGACGTGGTGACAGTCTCGCGACTTGGTAAAAAACTCAGGGATTTCCTCTTAGTCTTGTTTGTCTGTTTCGGTGAAGTCGGCAACGCCGGCAATCGTATGGTTGGCGTCGGAAGAGGAGGAGGGCTTGGCACAGCCAAGGACCCATGGCTGAAGCGTGTTAGTTGAAGGGGAGGAATGGTGAAATCGCGTACTCCTGTCGTGCGCTTTTGTCGGAATGAGGGTGGCGTTGGGAATGCAAAGTCGGATATTCTATAAGGTGTGCCAGGTTCCGAGCCATCGGAGGCAAGACTTTGTTCAGTTGTGTGCTCCTCTGATAGAGAATCTAGTGAATCATCACCGGCAGGAGAGGACCGAGAGGCGCCATCAGCCAGTGCAGAAGTGCTGAATCTTTGGCCAGTAGTCTGTTGTGTCGCAACATTTGCCTGCTCGTTTTCTTCTGATACCGCAGGCATGGATGTTTGGAGTCTCGTCTGTTTCTTACGTCGCAATGCCGCAATAAGCATTTCTTCTCGTTCCGTCACTTCTAGTAACCGAGCGGAACTTGCTAGGCCGGCAGTGGGAGAATGTGACGAGCGACTGTGAGAGTCGGCAGATGCTGGACTGCGTGGAGGAGTCAGCTGAACCCCGGATGGATCAGGATACGGCGCAGCGGACTTTCTTATCTTGGCCTCGATATTCAAGTCCGACAGGCGACGTGCGGGCATCTTGCCTTGAGTGTCGTACCCGGGCTCTTCCTGCCAAGTCCCGGCCGAAGATGAGATGGACTGGTCGGACATGACAGAGTTTCGAAAGGATGTTTCGGTGAAAGCGTGATCGCCGCAAGGGGTGGTGGGCGTAGAGACAAAGCTCCCTGAGGTGGAGCGCCGGCTGTCTAAGCTCGGAAGAGCTATATAGATATCGCCTGAGGCTAAGCTGGTGCGTTGATGAGACTGGCTACTCGAACCACTTGTTCTTCGCATGCGCAACTGTCCCACGTTGTGGGCGTGGTCGTCGTCTTCTTCTTCCGAGTCGGATGAAAGCATCAAGACACTGGTCTGAAGTAGATTTCTGTCGTGCAGAGACTGTTGAAAATGTTCATTTCTTGAGGTCTTGGCCTTGCTTTGGCGACGGCAAGCTGCACGATCAGGTGATGATGACAACGACTGCCGAACGGGTGGTCTGTCACCATAAGTCGCGGCTAGGTTCGGCGTTGAACTTTGTCTTCTAACAACGTGTCTTGTGGATGTTTGTTCGTCATCGTCACCAAAGGAAGGCCAGTGCCCGGGACCCTCATCACTGGTTAGACCCCTGCCGCTTCTGGATGATCTCGGTGCCTCATCAGGAACTGGCGATATCTCATTTGCCATTATTTTTCTCGGTTCACAAGTTTCGCCAGATGACGACGCCGACCACGAGGAGGACAGATTTGACGGAGTTTCCAGCGTCAGCATGCGGTCCATCTCCAACGTGGTTGATGAGTCATGCCGGGCGTTTTCAACAGCAACATGTCCTTGTGGCATACTTTTTAAAAGATGCAGCGAAAGAGCATCGTCTTTGGCCTTGACTTCTACGCCATCGTTTGAAGGATTGCGCCCAAGAGGAGTGTGTGGTGGGGTAAAATCGTTTGCAAAGCCTGAGGAAGAGGACGTCTGGTGAGGAAGGGGCATGGGCAATTTGGACTTGTTGTACCATGACCGGAACGCAGATGATGATCTGTTCTTTCTAGGCCGCTCGTTTGCTGTCGGATCGGTATCTATCAGACTCGAAGGGATGATGGCATCGAGACGGACAGTATTCGGCACAATATTCGATGACTCCCTCGCTACGCGGTCGGCATTTACTTTGGTGACTTTCCGGTCGACGTATTCGTCGGCTCGCAGGTCCAACTCGCCAAGACTGGTGGCGGTGGTGGCAGGTGTATTGCCATTCGTACTAAGAGACGGTGCGTCGTCCCAGACAGCTGAGGGAGCTGGGGTATCAACACTAGGCGGTGTTGAGCCCAGAATCTTGTGCGCTTTGCTCGTCGAAGTTGATCTTGCAAGTGGCTGAACAGTCTGTTTCTTGCGGCCAACGATGGAGAAAGAAAAGCGAGGCATGCTTGCGGCCGTCCCGTCGTCGGAATCTCTTCTCTTCTGCTGACTCTGAGCAGGACTACTGGAAAGCGATGCTTGCCGACGGGCAGTCGAAATCACCGCTTAGCTCAGGTGGAAGCGAAATAAGAAGCCGGCTCGTTGTGGACGACGGGGCATATCGCAGACGGAAACTGACATCAATCTCAAATGTCAAATGAGAAATGACGACGAGCTCTGGACCTGGATGGCGAACCCTGTCCCTATATCATAGAAGTCAGGACCAGAGCCGAGAACAGAGACAAGAGCCCAGAATCGAGAGCCCAACGAAGCAAGAGGCCGACGGGACACGGGCCACGGGCCACGGGCCACGGACTAAGGAGTACGGAGTACGGAGTAGGTACGGACCAGGGGCCAAAGGGGGAAAGAGCGAAGTGCGGATCGGGAGACTCGAGAGTCGATGATGATGGCGTGACGCGGCTCGCGCTACTCTACACTCAAATCGGGCAGTCTGGACCCTGGACAACCAGATGGCAGGTGGCAGGCGCAGGTGGTTACCGTACTGGTGCCTGGAGCGACATGCTGTCTCGCCATGTGGATGGACATGTCAACTCTAAACAACAACAAGGGCACAACGTCGCACGCCGTAAACAGGCTGCGGTGGAGATGCCAATGGAATCATGGATACATAAGCTACCATGTAT
The DNA here is from genome assembly GCA_018360065.1 of Claviceps pazoutovae. Taxonomy (NCBI): domain Eukaryota; kingdom Fungi; phylum Ascomycota; class Sordariomycetes; order Hypocreales; family Clavicipitaceae; genus Claviceps; species Claviceps pazoutovae. Next base: position 12,637 of record SRPO01000020.1, read on the forward strand.
AACGCTCCGTTCCTGGAATGGACCGCCAAACTCAAGTTTACCTACTCAACCTATTATTATTCGATTACTCTACCTAGGTAGTTAGGTGTGAGCCTAATTATTGTGTTTGACTGTTTGCGACCGCAGGGATCCCCTGTCCCGAATCCCACCGTCCCACACCCCCGGGTTCCGCTTGGCGTTGCCGTCCAAGTGCCCCTTTTCCCCGGCCACGGAAATGCCGCGCCCACCTCTAGATATGTATGTACATACACACACTGCTCAAGTTCTTAATCCAGCTAAATAGCGCAGAGCGCCCCAGCCCTACTCCGTTACACACAGAGGTTCTGCGTTGTGGCACGGTCCATGTCAAGAAGCGCGAGCGATTTTGGAAACTGTAGGTAGGTAGGTATTTCGTGGCTCACCATCGGCCCTACAACCGAGCACTTGTCCGGCGCTGCACGGACGCGTTGAACTTATTAAGGTGGTCAATCTGTTATTCCTGGAACGGGCTCACACAAGAGACAATGGCACGGCGACACACCGGCTGCCTCGGACTTTTGCTTCGGAAAGGGGCCAGTTTGCAGCAGCAGACTTCAAGAGACACGTGTTTAAGGTTGCGCTGTCCGGTAAGTTTCGGAGTAAGGCATTCGGACAAAATTGTACATATATGCATATGTATGCAGGTAGGTATGTAGGTCGAGATGCCTGCGGAGCCGAACGAACGATGCATTGTGGGGCGGCGGGCGGGAGATGAGACTCGAGGAGATGTCGACCTTCAAATTAATGACGCTTCCGATTCGTGAAGAGCGCGGCGTGCGGGGCCCGAAGACGATCCAAGTGCCAAGTGGCGGTGCAGGTCCGAGCAGGTTCGCCTTTTTTACCTTTTTTGTCACTAGCTACATACCTAGGTACTCCGTATGCAGAAACACGGGAGAGGCCAATGTATAATGGTCAAAAAAAAGATTTGCAACAGCACAACACAAGAACAATAGAACAATGTATAAGGATACAACACCCAACGTTAGTAGTCGCAGCCTCCATGGCATTTCATCCCCGTACCAGTGTCACAAACAACCACCACGTGTAACGCGCCAAAAGCGCCTTCTGTTTCAACTCTAATGAACAAAACAGGCTTCTATTCCCTCTGGCATTTTGCCATTCTCTTCATTTGTTTATGTACTCCTTCTTGTTCTACAGAGGACGGCTGAAACCAAATCAAGCCAAGCCAGCTAGCTTGGCTGTCAGCGTCGCATCGACAGCGTAAAGCCTTACTCCGTAGGTATGCACATGTAAGCAGAACGTGTGATTGATTTAGTGTGCGGTTACCATGCAAAGCGATGCCTCGGCTGGTAGCCCCGTCGTTACCACTGTATTTATTCATGCGGCGCGACACAAGTTCTGTCGAGGTCAGAAATGGAAGTTACGAAAAGAGAATAGACAAGAACAAGCAGCGAAAGCAAAAAAAATTGGTTGTACCTACTGTCATCAAAGGCGCGTTATTAAAAAGATGTATGTGTAGTGGCCCCAGTGCCGAACCGATCTGGCGGATCGTGCATGAAGGAATTTGCCGCACCCGAAACATCAACACCCCGAAACACCGCACAGTGAATGATACAACTGCTCTCTCTGGTATGTATGTATCGCGTGTATGTACTTTGAGCTTGCTTTCAGCTTCACCTTGAAACTACCCCTTATTTGCTTTCAACTTCACCCTTGGACAGCTTCAACTTCATTTACAACTTCACCACAAGTTCTACCCCTCTGTCCTCGTCTCGGTCGCTAGTAACGGGTAGATCCTTCGTTTTCTTTCAGCGAGGATTCGACAATGACGCAAAACACCAACAACCCCCTGTCGAATCGCCCCGCACTCGCAGACAACATCGGTCAATCGCGCTGCCGGCTGCTGGCCACGCGGCCACTGGTTTGCGAAAAATGGGAGTTCGGCCGAAAATAGTGGAAACCCGAACAAAGGTCGGGACTCAGACGGGTGTCCGACAGAATTTATCGTACTGATTTGGGGTGAAAGACGAAAGGTTCAATTCACTATCCTTCCAAGAGGAACTATGTGTGTATGTACCTAAGCGATGATAAATGACAGAAGCGCGGGGTAATGGGTACCTACTAGGAATACGGAGTATGTATAGATGAGTGTCTGAACGCGGACCAAGGACCGACAATTATGGCAAAGCGTCTTTTAGTTTGCGCTGCACACACCCATACCCTGCGACAATACCTATGAACATAACTTTTCACAGATGTTCTTGGCATGCGCACCTGTTCATCGCCGTCCAAGCGCAGGCGAGGGAGGCTGGAGCGCACCGGCGCAAGGCGAAAGCCGAGTTAGGCGCGGCAAGCGCCGTAAAAGTTGTTTCCACGATCAACACGAGCGCACGTGGACATGTCACCTTGCACGTGTCCTATGTACATAGTACCAATGTACGTATTGCCGCCGGCCGGAAAACGCTTCCGGCAGGGGCGCAATGTTGACTTGCATACTCCGTATTGCACAAATATAGATGCTGTGCAACCGGAGCCTTAAGACCCCAGGGCGCCATCCTTCAGTGTGTCCGTCGATCGCGGCATTGTGTAGGTACTTCTCGTCAAGATGTAAGGTAGGATGCGTTTTGTCAATCTTCTGGAAAGCACCAGCCAAAACAAAGCCAGCATTGCCGTGAGAGCAAGTCGAGGGCTCGAGCAAGCTCTCCATAGAGAGTCCTCTTCGGAGGCTTCTCGTAACAAGGCACGACACCCTAGCTGCTCGACGAGTACGTGGCAATAGCAAAACAACCTTTCATGGCACTTCAATTTTACCAGAATATTATGCACTTGCTTTACTTATCGATGTCTTCAACAAGTGATGCGAACAGCCAGAATGTATTGCGAAAACATTCTCCGATTAGTGCGCTGACCAGTGACGAGCCAGGCGACCGGTTACATAGCGATTGCCGCCAGAACCACAATCAATCGTCAAACATAAATTCAAGCACTTGCCGATATGGAATTGTACACCGTCACCGTACACGTGTGATCAAGTCTGCCGCGGTGGAGAGCAAGAACATGCTTTCCCCTCCGGGTTTTAGGGAGAGGGGCATGCATGCACGCAGCACAGGTACATGTTGTGCATGCACACCAGTCACACAAGGTAACACAAAAATAATGACAACTCATGTTGTCTTGCTTGATTGCCCTCGCACTCGAGGCGAGGCAAGGCGGGCTGCGTCGCTTCCTGACGACTCAGCTGTCAGCTGTCTAGTCTCGTGGTATTGGAAGCTCTCCTAAGTCTCCTATAAAAAGAATTGGAAGGCCACCAGAAATCAGCTAGAGGCGTGGATCTCTTTAAAAAGAACACATGTATCTTGTCGCACACTCCACGAACAAAGAACTTGAAAGAAGCGCCCACGACGACATCATACCACGGTGTTATATCATATATAAGCACACGACATTTGTATAGAGACATCCACTGCTTGGCCGCCGGACAGCATGGCCCCTTCGACCAGCAAAGCCGTCATAATCGGAGAATCAGAAAAGCCAATCGTCGCCAAGGTACTCAGGCCCATTCCACAGCCCGAATATCTGCTCGTGCGCGTCATGGCCGTTGCCCTCAACCCCATCGACTACGCACAAATTGAGCGAAAAGCCGGAGACATGGGATGCCGAGTAGGCTGCGACTATGCCGGCGTTGTGCACAAGGTGCCCGAGGAAGATCAGGAGGGCGACTGGCAAGAGGGGGATCGCATCATGGGCTGGGTCCATGGCTGGTGAGTATTGCTTGTGCCAACAGAAATCCATGTACATTGCATGCAGGATGCGCATTTCCGAGAGAGAGAGAGAGAGAGAGAGAGAGAGAGAGAGAGAGAGAGAGAGAGAGAGAGAGAGAGAGAGAGAGAGAGAGAGAGAGAGAGAGAGAGGATGAAGCGACCTGATATTGAAACACCTTCTGCAGCAACCGCGCCAATTACGAGACTGGCGCTTTTTCCGAGTACATCGTGGTCAGAGCAATGCTGCAGAGCAGGATACCCAAGAACATGAGCTTTGCGGAGGCGGCAACGCTGGGAATCTCCATGGTGGCTGTGGTATGTTGAAGCACTAGGGAAGCCGGTGACCATGTTGTGAAAGTTCCATTTTGACCGCATCTGACAAAATTTCACACCGCATGTTGCCTACAGAGCCTAGGCATGTTCAACCGCCTAGAGCTGCCGCTGCCCTCAATGCCCCCGTCTGCCCCGTCCGCAGAACCGCCGCTCACTCTGCTCATCTGTGGCGGCAGCACCGCCTCCGGCATGGCCGGCATCCAGTTCGCCAAGCTGGCAGGCATAATCGTCATTGCCACCTGCTCGCCTCGCAACTTCTATTTCGTCAGGAATCTGGGTGCCGACGCCGTCTTCGATTACCACTCCCCCACCTGCAGCGCCGACATCAAGCGCCTTACACGCAACGGCCTCTGCCGCGCCTGGGACTGCACGGGCAAGAACCTCGACCTCTGCGCTGCTGCCATGTCCGACGACAAGCCCGGCCTCTACGCCTCCCTCGACTGCAATGATGTCCTTTCGGACAGCGCGCGGCTGGCAGATATGAACCGCATGGTCGAGTATCAGGAAGTCGTGCGCTGCTGGGACGCGCTGGGCGACTTTTACTTCTGGTACGGCCGCAACGCCATGTACCCTGATCCGAGTGAGATGGAGTTTTACCGCGAGTTTCTGAAACTGAGCCAGCCGTTTCTGGAGGCTGGCCTAGTTCACCCGCCGAGGATGAAGATGAATATGTTGGGTAGTGGGTTGGACGGCGTGCTAATGGGCTTGACACATATGCTGCGTGGGGGGAAGGTGAGTGGCGAGAAGCTCGTGTATACGCTCTAGGTAGTTCCTCGATCTTTGTCCTTCCGGCGCGTTCACCCACTGGCGGGAATGCAACGACTGGAGTGGGTTTTATGAGTCGCGGTCCACAAAGATGGGATTTGCAATGTCGTGGTTTGCACGGTCGTGATTTTGAAAGTTGTGGTTTAGAAAACGTGCCAACGATGTGCGCCCCCATCCCAGCGACTGATTGGCGAAGCGAAGCGGAGCCATTTCTACACATTCGAGGCTCTCAAATTCCTATGGCTTAGTCATGGAAAGCTTGGCGAAATGATTGGCTCTCGTGTACTCTCGTGAACCTTCGTCGTGAGCCTGAGTCAGGTCGACTGTTGATTGGCCAGCTTTGCCCCTTCGCCCACGGCGTCACCATATTGCATTCTGTCTGAGTCTTGGGGACTGGCTGCTCACGAGGCCGATCTCAGGTCGGAGCTACATACCTAGGTAATTAATGATGCCGCCACGATCGCACGTATCTGCCCCATAATCCCCGATTCCTTATGTACTCCATAAGGCACCTAGAAGACTGAAGTTGAAAGAACGCAACCCTTTTCTCTCCATACACATCAATCCTGCGGTCCTGCGCCAGAGTTATAACTTACGACTCATGAGCCCGGAGAGAACCCTTGACTCTCTTTAAGTTCGGCACATGATTTAAATACTTCACCTTCAACGTCATCAGCTTCGCCAGCATTAGGCAGACCAGAAATGGCCAAAACGGCAACCAAAACCCCTTCACGCGACGATCTGTTTGCGCGCGCAGACATTCCAAGGAAACACTTGGCTCATCCCCAAAAGGCAGCCCGTGCAAATACCGATCCTGAGCGCTGGCTTACATTTTGGGTCAAACTTTATCGCCGAGCTGAACTTTTCAAAATTAGCGAGGTGTAGGAACCAGTTGCGGTATTTAGTTTCATAGACGCAATCGCTGCATTTGATTCCGAGTGGGCTCGCCACCAGCTGATGAAACTCTCTCAACTTCAGCATGGACCTCCTGACGACATGTCTTTGCTTACTCTTCACGAGAACTTCACGAGGTACAGACACGCCATAAAGTGTTTCGTTCAGTCTTGATGCTCAATTCGACCAGGGCAAGAATGCGAACGCAAAGAACAAGTCTCACAAAAAATGCCCCTACGGCAGAACTCGAGGGCACTACTGGGGGCCGGAAGAGTGCAAGACTTCGATAAAGCCGTGGCTGGTGAATACAACGGTCAGCCTACCACTCTTCCTAAAGAGCGCTGTGACACGATTATGCAAGGGTACGAGACCCCTGAATGGTACGCTTTACGTGTGAACATCAACCAAGTTGGATGGAAGAAATGCGCAAAAGAAGGAAGACGCAAGGCAAAACACCCCGGAGGCATCTCGACTGCGATTCTTGAACCTGGAATGCATGGGGAAGACGGCACTTTGTCACCACATATTGGAGACTACAGCACTCTGAGCCCTCAAAATCAGAAACTCTCTAACAATACTTTGATCAACAACTGCGGGGATTTACAACACTCACGTTGCTCCCTACGGTGCAGCCCTTGACGAGCAATCTGAGGGAGACCAATTAGACAATTAGATAAGTAGTCTGTCTGGGTATGAAAGCGTCGATATCATTGAAGGGGATCTATATTAGTAGATTCGCATCTACGTACGCGTAAGAAGACGAAATTATGTCAAGTGGCAAGGCCATGCAGATCCGCCGTGGCTTCTCGCCTCCATCTCTGCTCTCCAAGACAAGTTCATCAGCCTATGTAGCAGCATGGCCAAGATACGCAACTCATCAAAAATGATTTGTGATTCGCCCTGATCACGATTCCAAGCATGCTGCTTCACGACAGAAGCGTAGAGGAAAGGAAAGAAGAAGGCAATATGCATATGAGAAGGACAGAAAGGGGATAACAAGTAAGAAAGAGATAGGGAAAGCAGATGGAGAAACGATCATCAGGTCCCTCATGCGTCCTGACATTCTCGCAACAGAACATCGTTAGCCAGAGCAAAAAGTTCATCAAGAACGCCGTAAATCAGAAAATTGAGGAAAGGCTGGCATGCGAAAATGCGATACAAGAAAGTGGCCACAGCAGGGAAAAAAGTAGTAAAGAAGAGAAAAAGAGCAAAAAGAGGAGATATAGACGCAGTCTTCATGAAAGCAGATTCACTCAGAAACAGCAATTAGTCCTAGCAAATCGTCCTTTCAAAAAGAAACACGAAGAGTAAAAGAGGCCGTTTCGTAAATCATGAGAAACAGAAAGAAGAGACAGGAAACGCCGAGAGAACCATTCAAGATATCAGGCACTTCGCCTCTTGCTCAAAATCTCTTCATACACCCTCACCTTCTCCGTCCTCACATCAAGCGTCCTACACACATCCTCATATCGCCTCTTCACATCCTCATATCTGTCTTTCCAGTGCCGATACAAGCCCTTCCAGTACTCAATCTCGCGAAGAAGCTCCGACATCCCGGATCTCGACCCCGTCCCCGACCCCGACCCCGACCCCGACCCCGTCCCCGTCCCGGAGCGCCGACTCCCACATCCTTCACCACCCTGCCGCTGCCTGTGCGCCTGCGCCTGCGCCAACTTCTCCCTCAGCCCCTTATTCTCCTCTCTGCGCTCCTTCTTCTCGTTTTTCAGCTTCTCCACTTTTTGCTTCAACTTCTCCGTCTGTCGGCAGTGCTTCTCCTCATTCGAAGAGGCCTTGTCGAGAGACTTTCGAAGAGCGTCATTGTCGGTTGTGAGGATCCCGAGCTGGTTCTGGAGTTGCGGCACGAGGACCTGGCTTAGGTTGTGGGCTCCTGCCTGGGCGGTTGAGAGGCTAGTCTGAAGGAACTCGATGTCGGCGAGGAGGCGGGTCTGGGATTCTTGGAGGGTGCGCTCGCGCTCTTTGAGGGAGTTGTAGTCGTCGATGCGGACTTTGAAGTAGTCTTGCGGATCGGGGCAGGGTTCTTGAGGGGGCTGCTTGGGGAGGTGATGGTGGTGGTGGTGGAGTTTCCCGTGGCGATGGTGATGGTGGTGTTGATGGCCGTTGGGGGTGCGGGAGCGCTTGATGGAGACAAATTTTGTTTTTCCGGAGGTGGAGGTTTCGATGTAGAAGCTTGGAGACATGGGATTGTTGGGTGGGAGCCGCGGTGCCGGTGTGCTGTGTTGGGCACCCAGCTTGGAGGTGAGTTTGGTGAGATTGCAGACTCTGCTCGGGAGATGGCGAGGAGTCTCTTGGTGATTGCTGTTTATCTGCAGGTGCCACCGGATTCTTTTCGTCTGTATATGAATGCGGGCGCTAGATGACTCTTGCTGATATGGGAATCCGGTCGCTATAGTATTTGGCTTTGCTGATATCACAAGACGGGATGGTGTTGGAGTTTTGCCGATGACCTGTCGTGACGAAGCAGGCGTATGCCAGTTCTCCCAAGAAACAGCTATTTTGAGCCAGCGATGGAAGAAGAAGCAAGTCCGGTAACATTCCACTAGAAATGAGAGAAGAAAAAAAGAAAATATAAGAACATCAATTAAGACCAGATCAGCCTCTCACAAACATACTCTTTGTACTCACCAGTCTCCATCCACGTGCAAGAGACATCAGCACACCACAGCTACCATCAACACAAAAGCGTCGCATGTACAAGCAGACAAGGCACTCGGCCTCTACCAGGTGACGGACATACTCAAAGGATGACATATTTCCCCCACGAGCGTCTTACACAAAGAGCTCTTCCATGCGTCCAGCCTTACGCCCCGGGGGGGTTTTCGTCTTTCAAGGACGAGGCCGCGGCCTCAGCCTGCTGACTTTGTCTCTGTCCTGTCAGTCACGCCGGCACGCGAGTCCTAGGGCAGATGACTCCTTCATACTGAATAATGAAAGTCTGCACCAGTTTTCGTATATCCTGGTGATTTAGACGCCTGCTTCACGGCCGGTGGCTGAGGATGACTCGGCTCGTCATCAGCAGCTGAAGTGAAGAACCAAAGTTTCGACAAGGGGTGCGAAAAGGTAGATGGAAAAACTGGGGGCCAAAAGATAGGCACGAGGCTGAAAGGGTCATGATGAGTGAAGAAGGCCTTGTTCTCGAGAGCACCGTCTGTTTAGGTTGGCTTTGCTGGCTTTGACTCGGCGGGGGGGGGGGGGGGGCTGGGGGGGCTTTTGTGCAACTGGGAACAAAGTGTTGATTCCTTTCTCCGAGCATTTAGAGCATTTAGAGCATTTAGAGCATTTAGAGCATTAAGGAACATTCGGAGGATTCAGAGCACTGGGCAGAATTTGGCGTTGCGGCATCTCGAACACTCGAGGTGTGAACTAGAAACACAGACCTGAGACGAGACGAAACGAAAGGAAGCAAAAGAATAACACACTTGACATGATGGGAGAATGAACTGACCGGATGCAGGGGCAACGCAGGGACGATTTACAAGGAGCAGAAGACCTATTCTCGTCGCTGTTGATGGGTGTGTGTGGACTCTAGAGGCGACGTGGCTTTGTCATTTGACCGGTCCTCGAGGTTGGAGATGCGGCATCATGCGGCCCCCGCAGCAGATCAACCCGAAGTCGTTCTTCGCACTGTGGGATTGCGGGCGTGTGGGTCCGATACGCCTTGTGGACCTGTCAGGGACTCAGGGAGGGTACCCCGCCGCCACGTGCGTAACGCCGTAATCCGCAGGGCCGTAAGGCCAGCCGCATGCACACAGTGCGCATGTTGAAAGCAAAAGCAAGCTCCCGTGTTCTTATCATTCTCTGGTCGCGCTGCCATGACTTCCCTGATGTTGACTGCCGATATTCCCAGTGACTGGCAGTGAGTCATTCCAGCTGCGACGTCTTTTGGACCCGACCATCACCCTTACGGTTTACCGGCTATGTGAAATCTCGAAACTTTAGCCACGGAGAACGCATAGCTTCGGTCCAGTCCAGATTCCATAACTTAACCAACGTTACGTAGTGTGTAGCCCCGATCCCACATTCCCATCCGCTCATTGTATGTGTGGAGTATATATTTATATACCACACCGTATCATGCATAGATCTAAGAGGCATGTAGGACGTATGTATCGTCATTTTCTCCCGCCACCTGCCGCATCCGTCACAATGGGACCCACGCGGAGCCGCGGTGCATATCGGTCGCGTCTCTTTTCTCATGGGACCGGACCGGACGCCCTGCGGAGCCGCAAGGGGTTCTCGGATGTCTACCTAGATGATGCTGTTGTGCTATTGGTGCTGGCGATTGCCTCGTTGGGGGACTCGGGGGACTCGGGGGGGGGGGGGGGGGGGGGGGGGGGGGGGGGGGGGGGGTGATGACGCTGTTGATAGGCCTGGTTTGCGAAGTACACGATGCATGAAACTCACTATACTGGTTCTACTATCTTACTGTCCTTACTGTATCCTCGAAGACTCGCGATACAAGCCGTCCTACAGTATCTAAACGCTTTCATCGTATCCATACTGTAGTGTACTCAGGCCTTGCAATGCCGACTACGCAGCTACCACATCGTGGCGGAATACCCATCTCAGCCTCTGCCCAGGCAACCAAGGAATCAAAGCCCGTTGCGAATCTGGAAAGAGCCTCAAACGCCCCCTTTCCGTTCTGAATTTCCCCGATTCCCTTGTAAGGTTCATTGAAGCCCTGTACGATACAGTGGAAGCACTTCAAGTACTTTGGGTATAATAAAAGAGGCGTCTCGTCCGCAATATCCTGCTCCTTGGCGGGCAGGACTGATACTACAAGGCGATCAAAAAAACACCAAAAACTACAAACCTTCAACAGACCTGCTTTTCATCCTCGTTGGTGTTCGTCACCCCCGCCTTGTTTCGTCGCCCGTCACCGCACAGATGAACTCCCAAAGCCCCGACATGCGCCCCGACAGCGAAACCCGTTCATGGTGCCGCGATAACTTCTTCCTCACCACAGACAAGTCCGTTCTTGACCCGCGGGCCGTCAACGATGTGTTTCGATCGGACCTCATGTGGTGGAATGATCCGCTCGAACCACGGCAGATGCGCAAGATGCTCGACCATTGCCTCACACTGGCACTGTTTCACGTACCGGACTCGGAGGAGGAGATGAAGAGTATGTAGGCCGGCCCTCGTCAACCCCCTCTCTTTTTGCTTTTCTATCCTCGCGCGCAAAATTTACCCCGAATCCGACTTCACCACTTGATCGTTCTCTCTCACATTCTGTATCCTGTCTAGAAAACAACGGCAAGCCTCGCCATCTGAGCGGCCCAAACTTCCGAATGATTGGCCTCGCGCGCATTGTTACCGACTACGTCACATTCGCATACCTCACCGACGTCTTCATCACGCGCGACTTCCAGCGCCGCGGCCTCGCTTCGTGGATGATGCGCGCCGTAAAGGAGATTGTGGATGAGTGGCCTAATCTGCGGGGACTCATGCTCATGGCGCAGGACCGGGCCGCGGCGCAGATGTATCAACGGACGCTGGGGGCTGTTGATTTTGATAAGGGGCCTTCGGCGGGGTTGGTGATGCTTGAGATGGGGGGGAGGGGGCAGAAACTTGTACCGGAAGATCATTGACTGACTTGCCGTGGTGATGGAGGCAAAAAAAGGATCAAAAACAATCGTATAATACTACGACAAGGAGGGAGGAGCTGCAATTGTCCTGTACGCGAGCTTCTGTTTTTCTGTCCCAGATGAGTACGTCGTCCTCCAGAGCGGGCGAAGAGATGCTACTGCTGGGGTGCTAGACGAGCGCCTTTTCTTCTTGCTCTGTTTTTCCTCTTCCTCTTTACCCCTTTTTCTTGTTTCTTTCTTTATTCTCTCTTGACTATGTTTCATCTTCAGCATTTGTCATATATTATATTTTTTCATCTTCGTCTTATTTCTCTCTGTCAACTCAATCTCTTCTCCCTTCCCTTACCCTCGTCTCACTATACCTTACCGCACGGCCTTGGATTGCGCAGCCCGCAACTCCACGGCCCGTCGGTAGGGCGGCGCAATGGGAGGCTGGACAGGATCCAGCGAAACATGATCCTCCGGAAGCAGATACGACGCATCGGAATCAAACGCCGATAGATCGCCGCAAGATACAAACGGCGCAATCCACCGCGTGCTCTTGCTCTTATCCGTGTTCTTTCCTGTGCTGGTGCCGGTAGTAGCAGTCGTGTCCATAATGTTACCCAAATCATCGTGCTCATCATACACATCCACCTCCAAGATCCCATCCTCCCCCCCACGAACGACCGGTCGCGATACGCAATCCCACGCCCCCGTCTCCGAATTCTGCATCCTCGTCTGCGCAATAATCGGCCTCCGCAACTCCCTCTCCTTCACCATCTCATCCAGCCGCTCCCCCACCCCCAACGGCTTCTCCAGACTAGCCTTGAAACCCACCGGCGGCCTAAAGTTCAAGCACACAATAAAAGCTTCCATGCTGCTGGCCCTCGAACTCCGCGGCTTAGCCACCACAACGGTTTCGAAAAATATCTTGAGCTGCGCATAGAGAACGTCTACGTTCCGTCCGCGGAAGATCTTGGCCACGAATTTTCCACCTGGTTTTAGCACACAGAGCGCAAGGTTCAGTGCCGCAAAAAGGAGCTGGCTCTGGACGTAGATATCCAGGTCGTGCAGGCCCGTCACGTCGGGGGCTCCGTCGCTGAGGACTAGATCAACGGGATGGGAAGACAATCCATGCCCTTGCGTTTGCGTTTGTGTCTGTGTCTGTGTATGCCCATCCTGCCTGCCCTCCTCTTCATACTCCCCATCCAGAGCCTTTAGCAGCAGTGGCACGGTTGCAGGATGTGTGATATCCGCTCTCAACGTGGTGATGCCCTCCAGAGGCGATATAGGCTGCAGATCAATCGCCACGATCTTGACATCCCGTCTCGGTCGGGACGCTTCGTGCTGCGCGGCAATCGTCTCGTCGAGCGCCTCTGTTGCCGTCGCCGAGGAGTCCTTCTCGGGGAGGGTGGTGGTGGTGATGTTGTTGGTGTTGTTGTTGTCCTTGGAGCCGGTAGACACGTCAGGGAACACGCCCAGCATTTGTCGTCGCAGATGCGCCTCTTGATTCTGCCAACTCTGTAGGCCGAAGCGCTGGTTTTGGATGAGAATTCGGGAGAGGACTTGGGACCAGGAGCCGGGGGCGGCGCAGAGGTCGACTACGCGAGAGACGTGGGCGAAGAGGTTAAATTCTACAGGGAGGAAAAAGGGGGCATGATCAGCGCTGTTCTAGTTGTGATTTTTGCTTCTTCGTTGTTTGTTTTTTTGTTCGTATGTCACGTCACCAATATCGCATCACTATTCTGACGCTACTTGGTCATTTTCTTCCCCTACCGCGATGATCCAGCCCCGAGTATCTTCCTAGCAAAAGTCCTCTTCCTTTCTCTTGTAAGTTGTTGTTTACCTTCGTCGAGCTGCAGGAGCTTGAATGCGCTTCGCGCCCGCCATCCCTGCTCCTTTGCAAGTCGGTAGTACGCGTCGCGCTTGTCCTTGGAGGATTTGCCCATGGTGGGGGAAGATACGGCTGACGAGACTGTTGCACTCGGGCGCAAGGCGATATGGAGTGAAGAGAGACAGATCCGAAGAGAGCGGTGGGGAGAGTGAGGATAATGAGATGAGCGCGCGCGCGTGATGGTGATGCCTGGGAATATGTAGATCGCGTGCAAGTCAAGATTGAAAATGGAGAAGGGGAATTTTTGATGGAGTGGTGAATGAAATTCGCCCCACCTGGATTTATGCTCGTGCGGATATAACATCGGGAACATCTACCCATCTACATACGAAGTATGTATACCAGGTATATACATTACTCCGTAAGTATGCACATATGCACATATGTACGTGACGTCTTGCTCTATCTGTTCAGATAGTGAAGATCGGACACAAGAAGTCATTCAATAACTCCAACTATCTGTCCTCACAGGTGCAGTATCGAAAAGATCCGTCGTTATATGCTACATTATCTATCCCCATATACACTACCTCATACCACAGTCTCCATACCTATCCATAGGTAGCACACCTAAGAAATACCCAACTCCCCTCCCACAGCCTCCAACGCCTTTCCCAATAGCCTCGACACCACAGCATCCCCTCCCACATCCAACGCCTTGACCAGCAACGGATACAGCCGCAGAAGATGCTTCTTCCGCCCACTCCCCGCCTGCTCTCCTAGTCGCCTGTCCAGCGCCGCCATCGCCCCCCCCCGACTATCCAGCGCAATCAGCTTCTCCAACATCCAAATCAGCTCCTTTCGTTGGCTGAGACGCTGCGGCATCTGGCCTCGTAGGGGCTGGTCCGCGATATAGGCCCGCAGGGTGGATGCGCATCGGAGGACAAAGAACGGGGCGGTCGTGCGCGCGATGCGTGTGCGGAGGGTATCTGTATCATCATCGCCCGAAGGAGAGCTGTTGGCTGCGGCCGGCTTGGCCTTGGACCCGTCTGTTCTAGTGTGGGATGCGGGTTTATGTACATCATCATCGCGAGCAGAAACAAGTGCAAAGAGCTCCTCAAACGCGACAAAGGCCATTCTTCTGCGGCGCGTTGGCACCACGGAGACGGTGCGACCCTCCCGCGGTGTATATACTGGACTAGATGCATCGGGCTCAGCTCCAGACGCAGGCATTGGATCGTGGATTAGGGAGTTCTTGAACAGGCTCTCTGCGTATGCCTTACGCGCTCCGTCAGGAATGCTCTCTACCCCCAGGGCGGGGATCATGAGCCCGCGTAGCTTGCCAAAGGCCAAGATATCGAAGCTCTCGTCTTCGTCGAAAACGGCATCTTCGAGAGACGTGCCACAGGATGGAGCGCTGAGAATGCCATCTGCTACGGCAACCACGGTCGCCCAGATATCTTGCACCACCTGGCGGGAGATGTTGAGGGTATTTATACGTGGGAGAGTACCGTCCAGGATGGACAACACAGACGTGGTTGCAAGTCGCCACGGCTGCACTGACTTGGTAGTGATGGGAAAGTCGTACTTCAGGGCAATGGGTTGGTGAAGAGCGGCAAGTGCTTCTGAGAAGGCCCCGCTGTCGTACATGTCCCTGTCAGTAGCGTGTTGGAGCATCATCGTCTCGACGAACTGGATGCTGGCCTTGGAGAGGGCCACGTAGGTGCGCTTGGAACCAGACATGAGGAGCTCCCGGTTGTATGCCAGCTTGATGAATGCGGAAGTCTGTTTGATGATAGAAGAAGGTACACCGGCTACGTCCGTTCTGACCATGGCCACAGCAGCCAGGACTTGGGTTTGCAGGTTCGTGGTGTGCTCAATGTCTTGGGCATACGTGCTGACTGTTGCTTCTTCGACTGTCTGATGCAGCAAGATCAGCATGCGCTGGACCTTCTCGGTAGTAAGCTCTGTCTCGATCAGCTTGTACACCTCGTTCAGGGCTGCCACATAGGCTACCAGACAGCTCTGGTTGTCCTGGCTCTTGTCTTGCGAGACTGGTATGCCCCTAGCCCACAGATCCCACGCAGACTCGACGGTGGTCTTGTTGAATACTGGCTGCTTGCCCATTCCAGTTTGACGCAAGACATGGCTCAAAGCTTTGAAGGTAGCCGTGTTGATTTCGAGGATGTGGAAGTCTAGTAAGGTGGCAAAGTGGCCGAGAAGCTCTCGCCACAGTTCATCGAACCCCGAATGAGACGTCAGCACATCAACATGGTTGGCCAGGAGGGCTGAAACACCGTCAAGCACCACAACCGCGGTACCGTGCCAGTCTGCTTGATATCTGGCGTCGACTAATTCGCTGTTGCTATCCTTGGCAGACGCTGCTCGCAATTCTTTCGCTAGGGACGTAAAGAGCCTGAAAATCACCGACTTGGTGCATGTTGACCAGGCCTCTGCGCTGAGCCTCTCCCCGTAGGCATCGAATATTCTCAAAAGGGTCTGAATGGCCGAGTTGCGAAGGTCCAGCCTCTCGTCCGACGTCACTGCTGCGAGTTTCAAAAGCAACAGCATCCATAGCGCAGCGTCAGACCCTTGCTTCGTATGGTCAGCCGCCTTCTCCTTCAGCTCTGACTCGTCAGAGAAAGTCTGCACGAGATCTGCGGTGATGGCCAGTGTGTGGGCTTTTGCCGACAAATAATCGGAAAGAACCCAGAAGAATGTTACAGTCTACATAACGGGAGTAAGTTAGCATGCGATAGGCTCAAGTCTCTCCTACTAAATTCAAATCCGATGCATACAACTCACCGTGAGCGCGATGTTGAGATCATCATCCTGCGAGCAGAATTTGTATAATGTGTCAACTAACAGTAACAGACACGAGTTGGGGAGGGACGAGAGAAAATCCGAGCATATGAGCTGCAGGGATCCAAAGGCTGATCGAGTTAGTTTCGGTGATTTCGTAGAAAGCAGGCCAACTTCCGAGTTATCCTTCTTTTGCTCTTGTGTAGTGTTGTGTGATGACAAGAATCCGCTATCAATGATGTCAAATGCAACATTCCAGCCACTGACGAGGTTTTCGCCACATCCTTCAATGATACTCTTCAGTCCTTCGAGAATGATCCGGTGAACCTCAATATCCGTGGACACGCTGGCAACCGATGCAGACCGCACGTCTGTATTCAGACCTTGCAGAGCGTCCCGAAGTGATACCAACAATCGCAATTGGACGTCGCCTCTGCTTTCATCTGGTATCGATGAGGTTGCGACAGCAGCTTCTAGCGAGAAACGAGATAAGACCTCGGCCGCCTTGACTCTGACTACAGGCCCGAGAAGTGAAGAGTCAAGAGTATCGATGACCACTTTTGTGAGAATGTTCCATCCTGACGTGTCCGGAGCACCCACGAGCAGTCTCTCCAGGTTTACAGATGCAATCTCGCTCAGCTTGGCCAGTGCGAATAAGTACTCTTGGTTTGACGACGAAGATGCCGAACTTGAGAGGCTCGATATTCGGCCACTTTCCCCATGATTACTCTGTGTCTCATCTGCCGATACTTTTGGAGATGTCGAGTGGCTTGCTTCCACCTTTCCGGATGCAGGCTTTTTCAATAGCTCGGACACGGCCTCGACCACTTGCACGAACGAAGCATCAGGGAAATCCACTGTGCTCTCGATGAGTCGGGTGGCGGCGACCTCGACTGACTTGATCTCTGTGTTAAAGTTGGCCATCAGCATATCAGTGTCAGGTGCTTGGTCCGCCGACCGTCCAATAGAAGGAGTCCGCCCCGGTGTCTTGCCTGTGGCAAACAAGACAAGATCAGCTTGTTGGAGTGTCGCGAAGATCATGCCCCAGGCAGGCCCTAGCGTTGGCCCCAAGGCAATGCCCAGGTTCAAAAGTGCTCTCAAGCACAATAGATTTCGCGTGTTGAGTGAGCCAGCCCCGACATCGGAGAATGGCAGTCGCTGTTTTTCGACAGCAGGCGAGCTAGACGCCAGAGACTCGACACTCAATAGGCCTCGAGCATTACCGAAAAGACTGTTACTCGGTGTGTCTGTGGGCGTGCTTGGGGTTGCTGAGTGCGCCTGTCCAGGATTCAGCCAGGCGCTAACAAGATGAGGCGGCACTGCTGATTTGCCCAGCGTCGTCAAGAAGGCGTCTCTGGGCGCACGCAATTGCAGTAGGCCGGATACATGGGCGAACCTCTGAAACGACCGTACCAGGCCATGATAGTAGTCCGAATCCAACGCGGCATACAAGAACGTAGAAAAGGTGGTGAGGATAGCGGGCCAGCATTCATCGACCAGCGCCGCGCAGATTTTGACATCTTTATGTAGAGGGTCATCTTCCAGATGAAGCGGGTTGACGGGTAGCGGGTTTCGCTTAAATGAAGTCGCCCGATCTCGTCCACTATGCTTCGTCCCGCCGGGAGCTGGTGAGTCTCTACCTTCATGTTTGGGCGCTTTGCGACGGTTGCGACTTCCGGTCGGGACGGTCAGAGGTAGAATGAATTTTGCCAGTCCATCTGATAGGAATGAGAGGCAGGACAAGATCAGACTGTACACGTATGAGTCCGGAATCGACGGCGGATCTGTCTTGTCGAGTTGATCGATGCAGGGAACGCGCATGGAGCTCCATTGCGTGCTGATACCGGTGTCGGGAGTCTCAGAACCCATCACTCCGCTGATGATACCACCCATTCCAGCTTCGAGGATGACCTGATCAGTCGCTGTGCCGGATATGTTTGATGATACTGTTACGGGAATGGTGGACTGATGGCCAAGACCAATCACAGCAGGCTTCTCGGTGCTCAGTCGGACAAAGGTAGCTGTAATAGTCTTGATGACATTTTTCTCCTGCTTCTCACCATCGTATAAGAAAAAGATCTTCCGTATCAGGGTAAAGTCGCTGAATAAGCTTCTGAAAACTTCCATGCAGAGTGCCCTCTTCCACAACACAGAGTCTTGATCAAGCAGGTGCACGAGGATGTCCAGTGCATCTTTGCATTCACCAGGAAGGATATCGATGTGTCTCCGAAGCATCATGTAAAGAATGCGAACCAATCTCACGGTCGTGGCAAAAGATGACTTCCCTTTCAGAGCGCTCACAATCAACGGTACTGCTCGGACACGAAGGACTTGCGCTTGTTCCGGATGTGAGGTGAAAACAGTGGCATGATTGGTAATGACCGACTCGATAAGTTCTAAGCCAAAGGTTTGAGGCAGGTTTGAGAAGCGCAGAAACTCGGGCCGTTGACCCTCCGTCATGAGACATAAGTCATTGAAGATCTGCTCAGTGTTAGAATTCACGTGCTGTAAGATGTCGTGCAGTGTCATGAAGAAAGAAATTGCCTACTCTGTATGCATCAAGAGCAGCAGCATGTAGTTGAATGGATCCATCTGCTGAGGGCGCTTCACCCGCGATAGGTGAGTCTGAGCCATTTTCTGAAGCTCAAATATTAGCCTCCGACATTCCCTCCCCCACCTCTTCTCCATCCGGTGCGGCGCAAAGTAATTGGTCAACTGATACTCACTATCCTCCAAGACGACTTTGTCGAATACGGAAACCACCAGCTGCTGCAGCGTTGCAGCACTGGTGTTGTTTACAATGGCGTTCTTGCTGCTTTGTAGAATGAAGCAGATGTTCAAGGCTGTCACTAGCAGGTCCCCCTGTACTTGAGATGAGTAGTTCTGTAATAGAGACGGCAGGGCTTGCAAGATCTTGAGCTGAACATCCAGGCCAGCCGAGGACGCCTGCATCAAGGCCTCAAGAACTTGGTCGAGCTTTGCTTCGGGCAAGGCACGGGCGACAATCAGCCGCTGCAGACAGACAATGGCGATGCTGGTGAATTTGGGGTTCTTGGTGCCGCATGCTATAATGAAGGGATTGACGAAGCTTGGTTTCTGTGAAAGCACTGTCACCAGGCCTGTTAGCAAGAACTTCTTGGACCATGATGTGACATCGCCATGAGGGCGCGTCAAAGCTGCCTCGTACATTCTGGAGCAGTTTGCTCGGTCACGGCGCCGAGCTGTTTGAGCTCGTCCAAAGACTTTTCAGCAGCCTACGCGTAATTCTCATCAGTCGACGTGTCGCATATAAGAATCTTGAGTTATAGTCAAGTCACGCACGCGTGCCATACCTGCCGCAAGTCATTATGCTTCCTCTTGCTCTCCTGGACGAGATTCGCAAGCTCCGTGGCGAGCAGCTGAGTCGTCATATTGGACAATCCAGCCCGGGCAACGGCCCATACATGCACATGTAGACTTGTTCGCCGCGCATGTAGGCTATCCCGAATGTGGCAAACAACTGGATGACTTGCCAGTGACTGTACTGCCCGCTCTCGTCTTCCTTATTACAAGCTTGACGAGTGGTAGCCGGCGAGTTGTTGCCAGTTGGGCCTCGAAACGTCAGATCCGGCAAACGTGATGACCCTCGCTAAAACGGGAGTGGACGTGGCAGATTCGATGCCCCACCCGAGTTGAGCAGCTCCGAGGCAATTGATTGGTGGATCAGGCAGACCAAAATAGGTACATAGCTGAACCGATGTCTTGGCATGTTCATTTCTTTTGCTCTTTCGATCAAGTACACAAAGCTCAAGCTGGACTGGAATTCTTACTTGATGTACGGAGTAGATGTGCCTGAATCGAAGATACAACACATATGTACCTAATCCTGCACGTTTTGAAATCCTAGCTCTAGCGCGTACGGAGTACGGGCGGCATACCCCTGGCACTTCTGCGACAATTGACAAGGGTCATTCCACTCATGAGACAAGAGACACAAGCCATTTAAGATCTTTAATGGAAAGCTGGGTTTGAAACCGGCTTTGTGTATCTGAATCCTGATGCATAGCATCTGCCTGGCTCTGCATGTAGCACTGACAGCGTGCTCTGACTGCTTCGGTGCAGGAACAATTCTTTTTCCCGTCGTGATACCGTCATCTCGACAGACATTCATTCCACTTGTGAGCTACGTACCCCCAAGTCTCTCCCATTCATTTTAAATGACCGGACGTGCATTGTACTGACATGTGCAACAGTACAATAAAGTGTTATTTAGCTGATCTCGTCAGCCAACAATGCGAGCACCACGCCATAATAAGGCAAGTTTATAGAAAACCCAAGCTTTGCAAATTCGCGATCCAGACCCTACCATTGATTAGCGTCGTTAGATATTGAAAAGTCTTGCCTCAAACCGTGCTAGCTTACCGACGCCATTTGAACCCAAAACATATCAATTCGACAAGCGCTCAGACGGGAGCGTTGGTGAATAGGTAAGAAACCGATTCACCGTTGTGAGTACGACGAATAGCCTTTACCCAAGAGTTAGTATGACTATAGTGAGGTGAAGAACAGACAATCAAGCAAGCTATTTCATACCTCTGCCAGTGTAGCCGAGACGTCAATCACCTTAAGCTTGGGACATCTCTCCGTCTTGTCACCGAGAGGAACAGCTAACATCATGTCAGTAAGATAGACGCTCGAACGATGATGGGTGGGATCCGAGGAAGACGTACTGTTCGTGACGACCAAGCCAGCGAGACAGGAGGCATTTATGTTCTCGATCGCCTTGCCGCTGAGAATTCCATGAGTGACAATAGCATACACTTGTTTGGCACCGTGCTGGTTGACAGTCTCGGCGGCTTTTACGAGCTACAGTAACATTAGCCTTTTGTCCTTTTTCCAGCGCGTTCTCAACTGCATATGTCTCAGTGAGGGGATGACGTACGGTTCCACAGGTATCAGCCATGTCGTCGACTAGAATGGCCACCTTATCTTGAACATCTCCGACGAGGACCATGCGACCCACAACATTGGGGCGAGGACGTTCCTTGTGAATCAGAGCAAACCCAACATTCAGGCGATCCGCAATAGCAGTAGCTCGCTTGGCACCGCCGGCGTCAGGAGACACAATAACGCAATTTTCCGACTCAAGGTTGTCACGAATCCAGCGGAGAACAGATGGCTCAGCGTAGAGGTTGTCGACGGGAACGTTGAAAAAGCCCTGGATTTGCGAAGCGTGCAAGTCCATGGTAATGACGTGATTCTGAAAAAAAAAGTACGAGGGTCAGCGCTGGCGTTTCGCCACAACGCTTTCGGAGTTCGCAAAAGAGGAGCTCAACGTACGCAACCTGATACTTGCAGCATGTTTGCGATAAGCTTAGCGCTGATTGGGGCACGAGACTTGTCCTTTTTATCTTGTCTCGCGTACGGAAATGACGGAATGACGGCTGTGATGCGACGAGCAGAAGCCGTGCGACAAGCATGGATCATGATGAGAAGCTCCATCAGCCCATCATTGACGTCTCCCGGGGCGGTTGACTGAAGAATAAAGACGTCTTCGTCTCGCACAGATTCACCGATTGAAACGCTCGTTTCCTGATTCGAATAGTTGAGGCTCATCGTGTTGGCAATCTGGACGCCGAGTCTGATATCGGACGTCAGCCACTTTCTCTCCGAACGGTGCGACATGGGAGCTGACCATAGGGATTGTTGGAAGGGAATGCATATTGAAGCCTGAGAGGACAAGTAAAGACGTACCGGCTGGCGACTTTGGCACTGAGCTCTCGGTGAGAGCTCCCCGAGATCAGCTTGATTTCATTTGCCATTTGGTCCAACATTCTCGGTGGGGTCGTGCGGTGGTGACGGTTCTCAGCGCCGGGGCAGATTTGAGACGCAGCCCGGAAAGCCGCGGGACGAGGCGACGGGGAATGTGCGCGCGCGCAGAGGAGGTGAGCTCAAGAGAGATGAACGAAAGCACGCAAAATGGCGCGTTGGGCTGTTCGGGCAGCGACTATCGCATGGAGGTAGACAGGTTTGCTCGCGAGACGTCAGAGTTTGTGAGCCCCCTCTCGTCGCCGACTTGTTCTCCAGTGAGAGTGCTCCACGGGACCGACCAATCGAGTCATGTGATGAGGAGTCAGGACGCGGCTGCAGAAGCGGATGGCGGCAACATGGGCAACCGACGGCGCATTGGATGTGGCCTTGTGCGAGGGCTGCAGTGCACTCGCATGAATCGGCTCGACGGTAACTTGATCCGTAGGAGCCCAAAACGGATCGTCAGATTACCGGCCGAGATGCTGCCGCGACATTGACGGCATCTGGACGCCTCGAGTTGCATGATGCAAGCTGCAAGTTACTGGGTCACTGCGATGCGGCGGGATGCGACGCTAACTTAGCGATAACTGCCGCCCAGGAGCCACTCCAGGGCCCCTACAGGCTAGGTACAAAGCGTTTAGCAAGCCTGAGTACATATTGTGAGTTGAATGTGACTACATATGTATGTACCTAACTACATAGCTTCGATTGAATTGACAAGCCTAAGATAGAAAGTACATACATAAGTATATGTACCTACGGAGTAACAATGCTCGATCGGCATTTGTGGTGCGCGGCGAATGCGGTGTCATAATCGCGGCATTCACGTGCCCAATGCCCATGCTATCGACTGCATCATCTTCTCGTCAACCCATCGCCGTCACTCGCCATCCCACCATCTCTGTCGAACGTCACGGCCAATCATTGCCGTCAACCGCTCTCTAACCCCAGCTCCAGCGTTCGACTGCCCAGTTTCGCTGTCATCGGTCCGGACGCTACACGACGGTACACAAAACTGCCACACGACACTCATCAAGGTCGGCCGTTTTCTTTCTCGTCAAGCACAGGAGCACGAGCACCAGAAAAAGCAAGAAGAGCAGCGAGCACAAGCACAAGCACCAACACAACCCTGACCACCGACACGAGCACTCACCGCTGCTTTCACATTGGCCTCTGTTGCCCCTTGAGAGCCCCCAAGGCCCGGGCCGGTCACCATGCCACCCGATCTGAAAACTACATCATGGCCAACTACGTGTCACTTCATCCGCGTCTGGTATCTTCTGCATCACCGTGCTCGTCTTTGCATGACATGAACTCGAAGCATCGTAAACTGCGGCTGCTAGTCGCCGCCACTGGGCCCCGCGATACCTCCTGGGCCCAGGCGCTGGTCGTCCGATTATCCAAAGATGCCAACATCGACATGCGCGCCGTGGTCGACGATGTGGTCCCGCGCCTCACGCAGACTGTCAACGTCATGGAGAACCGGAGTCTGGCTCTGGGGCAGGGAGAGCGCGCCGATGATGTGGAATTCTATCGACAGCAGGCGTTCGAGCTCGTCGAATGGGCGGATCTGCTGGTTTGCTTACCGCTGGATGCCGACGCTATTGCCAAGATGCTCGCGGGCCTATCCGACACGTTCTTGGGCGAAGTGCTCCGCGGGTGGAACATGCAGAAAAACATCATCCTGGTTCCCGGTATGAGCACGCACATGTGGCTGCATCCCTTGACGAAAAGGCATATCAGCAAGATACACAGAAAATGGAGTTGGATTCGCATCATGACGCCGATCCTGTGGCATTATGAAGGCCACCTCAGCCCTAAGCGAGTGCCCAACTGGAATGGATTCAACGAGGTCCTGGGCATTATCAAGAATCAGGCTGATCTTCTCGGTCTCGGGCGAGACGTCGAGATGGCTACAAGCACCGTCGTGATGCCTGAGGCCCGCGGCAAGCTCGGCGTAAGTCTACCTCCTGAAATCTGGACCATGGTTCTCGACCACGCCGGCGACTGGGAATTGGCCAAAGCACTCGGCATATATACCAATCTGCCCATGCCACCCACATGGTCTCTGGAACCAAAGGACCCTACGAATCCTCTCAAAGTCTACGAACACGAGCTGGAGTGGACTGTTCTCACGTGCAACGCGGCCGCGATATGCAGAAAGCTGTCCCAATCGCCCCCCTCGTTTCGAGATGTGCCCGCGCTCGTCGTCAAGCTCATCATCCGCTTTGCTCTGATCGATGTCCTCGCTTACATGGAAGCCAACCGGCCCGACCTGTTTAAAGCACTGGACGGGACTGTGTTGCCCGTGCAAGCGTCCGTCTATTACCCGCGCACAGATGTCCTCGATTTCTGGAAAAACAGCAAGTGGTTCCGCGAAAAGCACGCATACGATGCCGAAGCTGTAGACGGGGCCTCCAAAAATGGCCACGTCCGCATCCTCGACTGGTGGTGGCGACGGTCCGGCCTCCCCCTCCGCTACACCGAAGCCGCCCTCGAACAGGCCAGCGGTCGCGGCCACCTCCTCGTGCTCGAGTGGTGGCGCGACGCCGCCGCGCAAGACGAAGAAATCGTCCTCCGGCCCGGCCGTTCCCTGCTCTGGGCCACGCAACACGGCCATGCCAACGTTCTCAAGTGGTGGGACGCGTCAGGTATTCCCGTCGCGCACGGAGATGCCGTTACAAAGGTCGCTTCACGATGGGGTCAAGTTGAGGTCCTCGAGACCTGGCGCCGCCTTAAAGGCGATGACAAGCTCGTGTTTGACCCTGAAGTGCTTCTCAGCTCCACCATCCACCAACACGTCCATGTCCTCGAGTGGTGGCGCAAATTCGCCCACGGCGAACTCGAAGGCATGGAGGGTCGGAAACAGCTCGTCGAGTTTCGCACGTGCAATATCGAAGAGGCCCTGGAAGACAGCATTGGGGACCTGGATCAGAATAGGGCGCGTAAGTGGTGGGCGCGGTATGGGCTCGATCTGCGGATGAGGAATGAGGAATGGCTGCAAACGAGATATTTGTGAGGTGACTACGAAGCTGAGCCATGGTGGTCTCGAAGGTCCTCCCTCAATTTCATTTCTTTTTCTTTTCCTCCATAACGACTTTCTCTTACGTTTTTTTCTTTTTTTTCTTTTCCATCATGCAAACGGCGTTTTGTATCACGGACATTAGCTCAATAAGTTTGTGGGGTGACGCGAGCAAGGCACAACGGTAGTTTATCAAAATTGCTGTTGTCTCTTGGGAGAGTTCCAGTTTCGATAACTGGCAAAGTGGTAATCTAGGCTACGTCAGAACACATATGCGCCAGGCCTTCTAATTAGTCCATCCTGGCGGCTATTCCCTATTGCTGTTCTCACCGCGCACCCCGCGCACTGACGATGGTGTTTGTCCGTCGAGTCAATCGCGGGGTCGTCTCAAGTGACCACGGAACCCGATCTTCTCGAAATACCTACCTACCTATGCGCTGGACACAAAGCTACAATTGTATGTATATACTCCATAGATTGCGTCCCTGGAGAAAACAACGGGGAACACAAATAAGCCTCTTATCGGACAACTACATCTGCATCGCTCAACAAACTCCTCTCTCCCATTGGCCGGCATGCCCATCTGAGGTTCCAGGCTGCATGATGCGGCATGCAATTTGAGCCGCTAGGTACCTACATATGTACAGATACATGCACATTTCCACGCGAGCGGAGTATGTACGGAGCACGTAAGACAAGTACGGAGTAGGTATGTAGGTGTCCTTTTTATTAGGTTTCACCCACGACTTCACAAGAGGTAGGTATGTACGGATAGTAAACACAATACGATTCAGCTTACAAAGCCGTAGGTACATAAGCTTACAAATTGTAAATATGTACTACCTAGGTACGGAGTACTCCCTCCGTACACATGCATGTATGTATGTATGTACCTCGAAAATCCCGCCATTGAGGGCATTCTAATGCCGCGCAATTCCGCATAGGAATTAATGAACATAAAGCGTAAAAAGGAAAACACTCCAAAAAAAAACAAAAAAGAGGGGGGGGGGGGGAACAAACTCAGCCATCTACCTACACAACAAACCTCAACTCCTCCTTATTACCAACCACCTACGCATTAAACCACCCAGGCAACTCGACAACCCAAAAGAACAAGGTCCCACCCAACTAAGAACATTTACACCCCAAAACTAAAATGAAGCTCTACCCAAACCTCCCCCCCGACCTCTCCTCCTGGGCCCAACGCCAACCCCTCTTCCTAACCGCCACAGCCGGCACCCACACCCCCCGCATCAACGTCTCCCCCAAGGGCCTCACAGACACACACTTTGCGGTCCTCTCCCCCTCGCAATGCGCCTACATTGACCGGACCGGCTCCGGATGCGAAACCATAGCACATGTCTACGAGAATGGCCGTCTCTGCCTCATGTTTATGTCCTTTGGGCAAGCCCCGCGTATTCTACGGCTCTTTTGTAAGGCCTCGGTGGTGGAGTACGATGACCCGCGCTTTGGAGCGCTGGTGAAGAGGATCGCGGCAGGGAAGAGGGAGGCGTTTGATGGGGCGAGGGCGGTGATTGTGGCGGATATATGGGAGGTGCAGACGAGTTGTGGGTTTGCGGTGCCGCGCGTGAAGAGGGGGTTGTATTCTGGTAGAGAGGCGGGGAATCAGCCTGGGGAGAGGGAGAAAGAGAGAGAGGGTGATGCTGGGCAGAAGCAGGCAGGGTTCGTCTCGGGAAGTGACCATGATGGAGAGGGAGAGGGGGGAATGGCAGATGCGCTTGATGAGCTGTTTGTTTTTGAGGCAAGGCCCACGCTGGACAGGGCCTTGGAGAAGAGCGCCAACAAGAACACTATACGGAGCTATCAGAGGGCGCATAACGTGGCCAGCTTAGATGGCCTGCCGGGTTTGAGGGCTAGTAGGAGAGACGTGGGGGAGAGATTATGGCTGGGGGATGTGAGGGCGTGGATCGCGCGGCGTGCTTGCGAGAGGGAGGCCATGGCTGTGGGATTTGTGCTTGCGACACTGCTGAGCCTGTTGCTGAGGTGGATGGGATGGTGAACACTTCGTAGGCTACACGGAATGTCCGTATGCATGTATGCTGCGACTTGAATAGTAGAGAGGAAAATAAGAAAGGAAGCAAGGCGGAGGCATCGCTGCCCACGGAAGCTGTTTATATCTGTATAGACGAAACACACTGTACGAGACCACATGATTTCATACTCAAAATGCAAGAAGCAAGTACAAGATAGATTTCGTCCGTGTTACGAGTCGCACTATTTGGGAAAAGTATCAAGCACATCGCTCAAACTGTCATTCTCGCTGCAGATGACCCGGCGCCAGCGACGCAGCTAGATCAAAAGCTCGGCTATGTCACCCGTCACCTGCATACCACCTGAAGCGGCATCTCTATCTGCCTGCCGGCCTCGAGAAACCTAATCGTCAAGTTGCTATTGGTGAGTGCGCCTTGTCTCTTCTCTCCACCAAGCAAAAGCTTGATGCCCTGGTGATATAGTCGGGGAAGCTGTCGATTGTTCCGCATCAAAGTTGCGGCCGCACATGAAGCACACATCCAATTTTTCTCTGAGCAACATTCAACTCTTTTCGCGTTGTTTTGTTGTGTCCGATTGAGGAACATGGTCTGAGGGGCGCCCTGTTGCCTCTCAACGGCTAGACTCCCGAAGCTTGTCCGAAGAAATGTCTGGTATGGTCGCAGGCTGCTCTCGAGCTGGCTACTGTGTAGAATCAATAAAACTTGTACGAGTCACACTGTTCTCTCCCGCATCCTGTGTCTCACTTTTCACCCCCCGGTGCTTGCTGGTGCTGCTGCTGGTGCTTCCTTACTAGCTGCGGCTCTTCCTCCACCGCGCCCACGACGCCCTCTGCCACCGGATGGTGCTTTCTGTTTCTCGCCATTGACTGCAGAGTCTTCCTTCGGTGGCGTCACAGGTGTCGCAGCCGCGGCGACAGGTTTCTTGTCCTTTCGTTCCAGCACTTGAACAGAACCCTGGCCGACAGCCAGCGGGCTAGCCGCAATCGCCTTAGCAAGAGCATCGTGAT
This sequence comes from Claviceps pazoutovae, assembly GCA_018360065.1. Classification (NCBI taxonomy): domain Eukaryota; kingdom Fungi; phylum Ascomycota; class Sordariomycetes; order Hypocreales; family Clavicipitaceae; genus Claviceps; species Claviceps pazoutovae. Next base: position 40,424 of record SRPO01000020.1, read on the forward strand.
CGGAGAAGTCTACGTACGCAAAGCTCTTGCGCTTATCGATGTCAACGAGCGTAATTGCGCCAAAAGCCCCGAGTGCTTCTTTGAGTGTCTCATTCGTCACACCCTGAGAAGCGCTGACGTGCTTGACAAATGCGCGAGACGTCTTTGTTGTAACCGAAGGTGACTTCTTTTGCGTGTTCTTTGTGTTTCCTTTTTCCCTGGGCCCTTGCTTGGTAACGTTACCGTTACTGTTGCCGTTACTGTTGCCGTTGCAATTGCCATTGCTGGTGCTGTTGCTAACGCCGAGAGCACTCAAGCTCGGTGCTTGATTCGATAGCTGGTTTTCAGCAGCCTTGGTCACTTCGGCATCATTCCTCTTCTTGAGTATGATGGGAGCATTGTTGGCCACTGGCTGTTGCGCAGTGGGAGTAGCAGCGGTGGTGGGGACAGTTTCGGTTGCGACAGCTCCTTTTCCCTTGTCAGCGTTTCTTCCGCCGCGATTTCTTCGTCCGGACTGAGACTTTGTGACGGCGGGAGTCTCGGGTCTTCCCTTAGATGTCTGCGCAAGAGGCGTTTCAGACGGCGGAGACGATCTTTCGGCCACTGTCGACACTGTCGCAATGGTACCCTTGGATTTGCTTTTATTCTCATTGGCAGAAGCTACTGCCACTTGAGCATCTCCTCCGGCCTTGGACGCATCATGACGAGCTCGTCTATGAGCACTTCCAGGACTTAGACCAAGGTCTCGTTGCAAAATTCTAGCTGCTGCAGCAATCCCAGCTCGTCGGTTTTTCGTTATGTCGCCGGAAGCAGCATTCACATTAGCACCATTGCCAGCAGCGGCTACGGTGGACGTGATGGTAGAGCTCGTAGTCGTTGCGGGGTTTGCGGCAGTAGTCTGGCTGGCTACTTTCTTAGCTACCTCGACAGTCTGATCCGTGGCGACTTTCTTCATTAAAGTTTTGACCGTATCCTTGGAAGACTTATCGGTCTTGGAGTCCTTGCCCTTTTTCTTGTTTGATGTGTCGTCGTCCTTGAGTCCGCTCCTGCCTTTTCCGACCGACTTCGAATTCTTGCCTGGTCCGCTATCTTTACCTTTGTTGGCCTTCTTCTCCCTCAGATATTCTACTAGCGGGGTGGTCGTGAGCTTTTTTACGGGCCTGATCATGTCATTAGGATCCTCAACATCGATACTTTCTCGCATAGGTGCGGGATTGGCAAGACTCTCAAGAAAGGCCATGAATTCGGGATCCTGATCAATTGTGCCTTGCCTAGCATCGGTGCGCTTTTTCGTTGCTCCAATCTTTTTGTAAAGAGAGAATTCCAGGACGGGCGGTCCGACCAATGCTGAACTATTGAATGTTGCTTTTGCATCTTCCCACGTCGCGTTTCTGACCACTTCGCTGAGGCTCATGATGTCGTCCTTTCGCATCAAGTGAAGGTAAGCCCTGCTCGGGCGAGAGGGCTTTGAAGGGCTTGAGAGAAAGTGTTAACAAACACGCGTACATTGTAGAGAGAGTCAAGAATTGTGTCAGGACGAAAAACGCATACTCGGTAGAGATCTTGCCTGGGACATAAGAAGACCAATCGACCTTGCCCTTGTTGACTTCCCAGTCCGGGCCGAGGATGGTGACTAACTCCTGCTCCGTCATACCTGGTGGTAGGCGACGGATGACGAGCTTTTCGCCTTCATTCTGGGCCTTTGACCGTGAGGATTTCTCTTGTGCTGCGCCTCCTTCGTTGGCGTTCTGCAAAGTGTCAGGAGCTGGATGGTCTTGGCGATCTGCCATGCTCGACGCAAGACTGTGAAATGTGTAGTCGTACCTTGGACGGGCCTTGCTGGTCCACTGCTCCTTTGCCCTTGCCAGACTTAGAGGCACTCCCGTTCGCTTCGCCTCTCCTCATGCTAGCCTTGTCGCCCATAGTGAGAATAGGTTCTGGATGAATTTTCATAGTTCTACCGGCAGGCCACAGTTTCTGGAGTGGAAATGTCTGGTTTCTTACCCTTTGTCTCACATTGGCTTGATCAGAGGGCTGGCCAACGGTCGCGTTGGACGTGCCACTTGCCTTGCGCAATAGAATTTGAGGTGCCGCTGCAGACATAGCGCATGTCTCGTGCGTCGTGAGCAGTTCGAATGCGTAGCTGGCCTGGTTGATGACGGCAAAGCGACGTTGGCCGTCTACCAGGTCAAAGGTTGAGAAGAATCTCAGAACAGTGCTCAGTCTTCGTTTCCAATGTTGTCATCAGTTAATTAGCAGAAGTTCAACAAGGCCTGAGACGAGAAGAGCCCCACCCCAATGTATACCTGGTAGGCTGGACTAGTGGTACTGTGGTAGGTACCTCCCACCTACCTCAGAGTCTAGAGGTAAAGAGGTATGTATGTACCTAAGCACAGCCATTGTAGGTGTCTGCGTACCTGCGCAGATAAGATACCTGCCCCAAGGTACCTCATACGCAGGGTGCCCCACCTACGCCTGCATGTCCACCGAATCAACCCTGTGACGTTGACATCAACGGCCGGAGAAGATCCGCGCATCGCCTCATCTGCCACATGCACCTCAAGTCAGCCTATTTTCCATCACCGTACTTTCCAACCGGCGCTCAATCCGACCCCCGACCGCCCGGACGGTCCAATCCATCCGGCACTTCCAACGGGCGTCACGGCTATCGCCTGCTACTCTTTCCTTGTGGCAGGCCGTGGTACTCTTCTCTCTGGGCCGCAATCCCGCGAGTTGACCACCACGTCTTCTTCTTTTTTCGCAGAACATGGCCGCCAATGTGCCTCGGCCTGGCCCCGCCAAATTAACTCCCAATGCTGGCCTGGACGAATGGCTCGAGGAGGCTAAACAGTGCCACTATCTGCCTGAAAGAGCCATGAAGGAGCTGTGCGAGAAGGTCAAGGAGATTTTGATGGAAGGTGGGACTTTTGCGACAGCTAGCCAAGCAAGAGAGATGGCATGTCCGTACCTTTGGCTGATCATCGAGGGTTTTCTCCCTTTTCTTTTTCTCTAGAGTCAAACATCCAACCTGTATGCACGCCCGTCACAGTCTGTGGAGACATCCACGGCCAGTTTTATGACCTCTTGGAACTGTTCAGAGTAGCTGGCGGCATGCCAGGCGAGAAGAATGTTCAAGCACCCAAGACTGCCACAACAGTCATCACGTCCCAGGATATCGAGCCCCCCACCTCCATCACGAATCCGAAGCTGCGAAAGAAATTGAGGTCGCCAATCGGTGTTAGCAGCGGTGTTGCTGACGAAGAAGACGGCAACGATGCGCCCTCTACTTTTCGTTCCGATGCGACTCCGTCTGGCGCAACCGTCACATCTACTCAGAGCGCAGAGACCAGGTTCATCTTCTTGGGGGACTTTGTGGACAGGGGCTACTTCAGCTTAGAGACGTTTACGTTGCTCATGTGCTTAAAAGCCAAGTGCGTGAGATGGAATCAAGATCAATGGCCAGATGGATTGGCTTGGGAGGCAGGCAAAGCTAACGTTGGCTAGATATCCGGATCGCATCGTTCTGGTACGCGGCAATCACGAGTCCCGACAGATTACACAAGTATACGGCTTCTACGAAGAATGCCAACAAAAGTACGGCAACGCATCGGTCTGGAAGGCCTGTTGTCACGTCTTCGATTTCCTTGTCCTGGCAGCGATTATCGATGGAGAGGTGCTCTGCGTGCACGGCGGACTAAGTCCGGAAATCCGAACGATAGATCAGATTCGCGTCGTTGCCCGTGCGCAAGAGATTCCTCACGAGGGCGCATTCTGTGATTTGGTGTGGTCAGATCCTGAAGATGTCGAGACATGGGCTATCAGTCCACGTGGCGCGGGCTGGCTGTTTGGCGACAAAGTCGCCACTGAATTCAACCATGTGAATGGCCTAAAACTGATTGCGCGAGCCCATCAGCTTGTAAATGAAGGCTACAAGGTGAGGAGAGGAAAAGCTGTGCATGTTCCAGCCAGGTATGACTCGGGGTACGCTAACATTTGAGATAGTACCACTTCTCCGAGAGCTCTGTGGTCACGGTGTGGTCAGCGCCGAACTATTGCTACCGATGTGGCAATGTCGCTTCCATCATGACTGTAGATACAGACTTGAACCCCAGGTTCAGTATATTTTCCGCCGTACCCGACAATCAAAGGCACGTTCCCGCGAGCAGGAGAGGGCCGAGTGACTATTTCCTGTGAGGCGGCGTGGAGGGTGTGGCAGAAAGACCTAGATGTATATTAGTAGCATACGGTTTGAGATATCCATGAAGTGAGATGAAACCCTAACGGCATTTACAATGTATTTTTCTTTCTTTTCATGTCTATTGTCTTATGTGTTATTTTTTTCATTTTTTTTTTCATACTTGAATTCTTATTTTGCTATTAGAACACATGAATGAACGCTAATGTGCGTGCGCATCAAGTGAAGATCCAGCGCGCAACTCGATGGTGGGCCAGGAAAGAAAGTGCTCCTCCACACAACCAACCTCGCTCAATCAACCAGCTTTCACGACATCGTCCATTCTCGATTCTCCTGCGACAGAACCCCCGTATGACTGAAGCTCTTTAGCGCAAACAAATCATTTTGGATCTCTTTCACACCTTATCGCGCGCGTTCAATAGTCAGGCACTCAACAGCGTCAGCCAGACACAAATGAACTCGCAACGGATGCCCAGCTAACACCACCATGCCCAAGCCGCACCCCTCATCCTCCAACCCCATCCAAACAGCCCTCTCAAAATGGATCTCAACCATCAATCCACCCGACGACACGGACAATGGCGCCTTCACACACTGGCAGCAAACCCTACTTGACAATGCGCCCAAACGCTTCACAGTCTACGAGCCCATGGCCCTCCTCCCCGCCGGCAGTTTCAGCAACCTCCCCTGGACAGCTGAGCTCCTCCGCCACAGCACACCCATCATCCACGCCCTCTGGACGCTCCTCCTCCAAGAGCTCTCCAAGAACGGCAAGTCAAAACAGCCACTCACCCATCTCGCCGTCAACGAGGGAATCCCTCTCCTCCAAAGTGTCCCAGGCGCAACAACACCACTGCAAGCCGGCGAGGATAACGTGATGCGTCGTCCGAGCAGTCTGCGCATCTTACACGGGGACTTTGGCCCCTCAGAGCCACATAGTCCGCCCTCAGAACTTGACTTTGCAGAGGCCTTTTGGGTATCTACCAAGCAGAACGGCATAGTGCAGACTTGGGCGCCGCGGTGGACCATGTTTAGTAGGGGAAACGTCAAGGAGAAAGCGCGGCTTCTGGAATTTCCGGCCGTGAGTCGACGACGACCACCACCACCACCACCACCATCGTCATCATCATCATCATTAGGAGCAGCAGCAGCAGCAGGAGCGGATACCGGCACTACTGCAGCTGAGGACACGTCAGTCTGGGCCGTGGATTTATACGCCGGAATAGGCTACTTTGCATTTTGCTACGCCAAGCTCGGCATGCGTGTCCTGTGCTGGGAACTTAACCCCTGGAGTGTCGAGGCCCTCCGCCGGGGCGCGGAGCTCAACAAGTGGAGTGTTGATGTCTTTCACGAACCAACCGCGAGGGGTGTGTCCACGGAGGAGATTACGAGGAGTCAGGCGCGGATTGTTGTCATGGCGGAGGATAATGGTTTTGCGCGCGCGAGGATAGAGGATATAAGGAGGGAGGGGGGGATGGGACGAGGCTGGTTGCGGGATGTGAGGCATGTGAACTGTGGGCTGCTCCCGAGTAGTCGATTGACGTGGGATTGTGCGCTGTTTGTAACGAGGAGTGCGACTCCCATACAGCAGCAGCAGCAGCAGCAGTCGTGGCTGCATCTACATGAGAATGTGGGAGAGTCAGATATTGAGAGTCGAAAGGGCGAGATTGAGACGCTGCTGGTGAATAATCCAGAGGAGAAGGGGTTGGGAAGGAGGATTCGCGTGGAGGGTGTGGAGAAGGTCAAGACGTATGCGCCGGGGGTTTGGCATTGCGTGTTTGATGTTGTAGTTGGGGAATGATCTATGCAGTAACGTGTGTTGTACATGTGATGTTTGTACACATGTGTAGAGTAGTTACGTAAATGCTTTGTGCAGTATGTCACATGTGTCAAATGTGTGTAAAGGTATGCCATATGCCATAACACTTTTGACATCCCGCTGAATTATATATATACGTACGTCTTGTATCACATTATACATCTCCGTCTGCCGTGTTCGCACAGCTTCCGAGTTCGTCCCATGAGTCCTGCTCTGCACAAGGACATTGCTCCTTTCGCTCATCAGTTTCCATCGTCGCTCATCATCATCTCCATGTGCCTTCTGTTAAACCCTCCATCCAACCATCCCATCCCTTGGCGCCCACCGCCTTCGCCTTCCCGTTTCTTTTCCCTCCTCCACAGGCCATACGCTTTGCGCCTCAGCAAACTCATGATCCAAAGCCAGCAAAACACAAAAAAAATTCAAACCAAATAGCGCAAAGGAAATACAGCAAACAAGTAACATATGTAAAAAAAAATCAAAAATGAAAATCAAAAATCGGAAGATAACAAGATGATATGATGGAAGAAGCCAGTCCAGAAAGTTCATGTCTCAGCAGCCCCCCACATTCATCTCACAAGTTCACAACCAAAGTCTAGTGCTGCCTCCTAAACTTGGCCGGAATATTCTCCTCAATCACCTGCACCTTATCTCTCCGCGCCTGCTCCTCCTCCTGCCTCTCCATCTCCTCATGGTGCTTAAAATGCTCAATATCCTCCGGATGCGTCAAATCCTCCAGCTTCGTATTCTCATCGTGGTACTTTTCCCAGTGGTGGATCTCGTACTCGTACTCGTCGTCGCCGTGGTGGCCCGGCCCAGTGCCCAGGTCAGGTAGCGTCCCGCCGCGGGACATGAAGTCGGTGAATTCGTCGTGGGAGACTACCTCGTCGTGGTTGGCGTCAAGCAGCCGTAGAATATGTTGTAGGACGTCGGTCTTTTTGGACTGCGGCATGTCCTTGTTGGAGGGGTCCATGAGGCCGTAGGTGCGCATGATTTCATCGCCTTGCCAGTAGCCGTCTGAGTTGTAGTCGTGGAGGGCGAAGAAGGCGCCTGCATCCCAGGAGCTGATGTGGTGTTCCTCTGGGGAGAGAGTGTCAGTGCATGAGACGGTGTGTCGTACTGTAGTAGTATGTGTGTATGTAGTGATGGTGGCGATGATGGTATTGCGGGCGGGGAGGTTTTTTTTTTTCTGTTCATTCCTCGGTGAGACATACCGGCCATATGCTTCTCCATCCAATTTGCATCATTGCTGACCACGGGTTTTTGGCTGTGGCTGCCATGAGCGACGACAAGCTCCACGAGCACAAGCGGTATCAGGAGCGCGGCGCGCATGATGAATTGAGACCTGATAAACCAATGCGAGGCTTGATGGAAGAGAAAGCATGCGCTCTAGGCTAGATTCAAGGCGCAATGGCAAAAGGAGGTTCGCGATGGTGTTCACTGTTGATGGCTTGTCTTGGTTGTAACTTGTACACCTCACACTCCACGTTGCGTTAGAGACCAGACACTAGAGGCTTCAGCGCAGCTGAGTCGCCGAGGCCACCCGAGCCGTTGGATCAGGCCCACTCCAGTTTGGTGCATTGGCTGCTGCAAGTTCCTGCAACGAGGAAGACGTCACTGGCGAACTGCAGCACTCACTCACTGGCTTGGCCTTTTATTAAGAGAGTAAGACGACCAACCGGGCAGACACAAGTGACAAGACACACAAGTATATAGTCTGCTGTGCGAGAAGCGTAGAAACAGTACCATTTGATTCACGATTCTGAGCTAGTAATTATCGTCAACCGCCATGTTGAGCCGTCTCCCACTCTTCCACCACCACCAAGCCATCTCATACTCTCAACAAGATGCTAGCGTAGAGCGCAAATTACCTACCTCCTACTTCATCGTATATCCACAAACGCCCTGAACCCCCACCATGAATTCCCCCCTCATTCCACATGAAGAAAAGACTATCATCAATGCATGTACACGTGGCCAGCACTCCTGCATAACGCTAAATCCTTGATGCCTCGTGCCTTGACGAGAAAAAAAAAAACAAATACAACAAAACATCTCGCAACGTTCGCTTCCTCACATTAAAAAAAAGTGTAGAGCTTGGAGGGTTGTTGCGCCTTGCTGAATAGACACACGCCCCCTTTCCCATGCGAGCTTCAGTCAAACCATGCTACCCCTTCATGGCCTCTTCTTGGCTTGCACGTTTGGCTATGCCATTTTGGCATTATCACGGGCGCCCGCGACGTGACGAGTGTTCGAAGCGCTGTGCCTGTTTCGCTCGTCGGGGTAAGCGCCTTATGAGCCGTAGCTGAAGACAGGAGAGTCTATCCCCTGTTTCAAGTATGTCCTGACACACTGGCTCGGCGCGTCTCGCTTCAAGCGAGATCGTGGTATCCGCGCCCATTAAGTTAATCTATGAACGGCTTCTTCTGACCGCCGACGATGCACAGCCCGAGAGCGCGCAAAGAATCTCGGTCGCTGGCTAAAACGATGGTCCTAGCTGGCAGCATGGGATTATTCGGGTCGACAAGAGCGGCATCCTTGGCGGCTTGCTCAATCGCATCCATTTCCTCCTTGCAGGCTTGCTGATCCAACGGACAGATCACAATGGGTTGCCGGAGGTTCACATCGCGGGCACCACTGAGTTGTACCTATTGATCGAGTGTCACCAAACTTCCATTCCCAGTCAAGAGAGCTAACTGTCAATGGACGCAGAAGGAAGGAAATACCTTGACGTTCAAGTAGAATTCGATCTTGTAAAGCGACGAGGTGGTTGTGAATGACGAAACCTCGTACGACGGAAAGGCAGGTTTGCCTCTCTTCAGGATACCATCCGCATCTCTCAAGTCTTTGGATGGAAAGACGAGGCCAATGTTGGTGGCATAACCAGCTTCCGGGATCTTCATCTTGACCACCTGCACCTGTTTTGACAGCTTGTTGATCTTCTTGATCGGCTCGTCTCCCTCGGGGTTGAATGTGACTTCCTCCTCTATCGTCAGGTTGATCTTCTCTATGGTGACCCGCTTCGCTTTGCGCAGCCAGTCGAGATTTGGTGATAGCTTGATGTATATCGTGATAGGATCCCCTGGTCCGTAGCTCCAGCGCGGCAGATTGATGCCAAGGTGAACGACATTGTCCGAGGTAATGACTTTGGTCTCCGGCTTGTTGTACATGCCAAACGTAGATAGTGTATCGTACCGTTGTAACGGCACCGGAAAATTGTGTTTGTATTGGTGGCTGTGGCCTTGTTGGACCGTGACTACGAGTTCGTAGAGGGTCTCTGCGGTCCTACTCGGAAGTTGTAGCGACGCCGGTGGTATTCTGCGATTCGTTTCCTCTCCGCCACGCCCAAACGGTATAAACAAAACAAAGGGTAGATCCATTGCGACGACGCTTTCTGCTTCTTTGCCTGTTGCGCAGCGGAACAGGAGGACCTCTTTGCCCACAACGTCCGTGGCCTCCTTTCGGGGCGTACCGAGGTGGCGCTTCGCTATGCTGTCGGCATCGGGATGGATCGTTTCTCGTCTTTGCAAGCATATCCGTACGAGCGATACTGGTACAGGCATCGAGAATCCGTGGCCAGGCCGTATCTCGACTTTGCCTTCGATTCGCGGCTGAGGGCAGGCAGATGTCAGTCGAACGAAGCTGTACGTGGCAAGCGAAGGTAATTCCGAGATCTCTCGTGTCATCTGGATGAGTGTGGACGACGCAATACCTACCAGAGTGGCTGAGATGCCCGGATAGCCCACGAGAAAGCCGCTGTTTGGGGGGCCAGAGACCCTCACGTTGGCTGGCGCGGAGGCCATGGCGATGGTGTTGGTCCCGCCAGCGCGTGCAAGCTGGCGGTAATGACAAGTGTATACGGTGGCAACGGTTGTGTAATTATGGCGAGATGGGAGCCGTCAATGGCAGCCGAAGTCGTCGTCGAAGACGGCGAGGGGCCGCGGTCAGAAGGCGAGGTCAGCCTCGACTTAGCCTCGCTGACGACACCAAGTCGTGTTGGTGGAGTTGGTGTTGGAAAGGGCGGCGGGCTCGGCAGATAGCCAGGTACCAGGCACCAGCGACTCGGGCGACAATGGACTTGCACCACGCAAGACACCACGAATTGGTTACATTGAGCCAGAAGGACGATCTCAAGTGTCGATCACCGAAAGGCAGTTGCAATTGCAGCTGCATGAAGAAACAGAAACTGGCCATGCCGGTCCAAACGTTGACCCTTTCGCCTTCTCTTCCGCCTTGGTCGCGTGCTGGTCCAGGCAAATCGCGATCCACAGCCGTGCATTTTATAACATGCTTGCATGATCATCTACGCAGGTCTGAGGTGTCTCACACGTACCGATGGCCATCCAATGTTCATGGCACAAAGCCCAGGTTGTTTTCTTTGCAATAAAGGAGCTCGGGCGTACGTCTAAAGGAGCGACCAGCATGTGTACACAAAGAGCGCGAGCGGCTCTAACTTCTACTAAAACACAACTCTTACAATGACCGGTACAACTCTAACGATGGCAGATCGAATCACGTATATGCCTCATGTATAGCTTTATTTGTTGTTACGACCGCATTATGTGTGCATGCGCTCATGCTGCAAGGTTACATGCTCGGATTTTGCGACTCAATGCGAAAGTTGTGCTCGACGCCATTGGAACAGCTCCTAGAAGCAGACTACATAATTCCACAAGCCAGTTATGATGTTCTTGTCTCTCTTTGCTAGGGAAAAAAATTTGAAGCCTGCTGCCTGGCCCTCTGTAAAAATGAATCAAATGCGAAAAAAGAGGGCAAGTTTGATGACTTATTTACGGGTGCAAAGTGTGAGTTATCAGCACGGCAAAAGATAAAAAGATATGCGAGCCGTAGGGATCGAACCTACGCGGGCATGCCCATTGCGGTTCAAGTTTAATCTCACGAAGAGGTACCTAAACACAACGCCTTAACCACTCGGCCAGACTCGCGAGTCATATGACATGTATCCACTCGAATATTTAGGGATATATAGTAATATTGCATAGGATGCCAGGAGTGTCGATTTAGTGGGCCCAACAACTTCAGTAGATACATACTTCCGTACTTCCATCATCGAGCCTGTTGGCTCCGTTGGCGCCGCACAGCTGTCTCTGTCCAGTGTCGACTATCTACACATCTGCTGAGCACATTTTGCAGACGTTGACGGTCACGCACTTGCATGCTTAGAGAAACCAGTACCGGGGGTAGACTCTCGCGAATTGTTCTATCTTCTCGCCCTTGGGTCCGCTCAAAGAGGACAAGCGGCACATTTTCTCGATCGCACGTGCGGAAGTCACTGAGAGGTATCTCTTCGTAACTCACCGTTTCTTCACGAGGTATCCTCTCGCAAGTCAGCGAGTTCGTTCTTCAGACACGTTACCATGCCCTTCGACGACGACGACAATCCCGCCTCCGGCGCAGCCCAGGTTCCAGCAGTAAATGCAGGCAGCCCGTCCGCCGAAGAGGCCCTGGAAGATGGCATCCACGATCACAAGCTCTTTGCATCCATGTTCAGCAAGAAAGGCGTGTCCGGAAAAATCATACGCAAGGGCGAGAAGGACTTTGAATCGCACGGGACTCGGGCCCAGGAGAACACACTCGAAGCAAGCCGGACTGCTCTGGAAGAGGTTCTCAACTACACGAGAGTGCACAGGCTAGAATCTTGGCTACGGGCGTGGTACTTTCCGGACTGGTGGACTACACACTCGCCAGAAAGCAAGGCTGACGATCCTCTACTGCAGGACCGCGTTGTCGTCATGGAGCATGAACGTGGGAACTGGATGCGCGACATTGGTAGAGCCGTCTCAGGGAGCAAAGACCAGCTAGGCGTGGGAAGATTGTGGCTCCTCCCCGAGGAGGCCTTGTACCTGATCGAGAGAGGCACGGTGGACATATGGTGGCCGGACAAGGAATTCGAGGAATTACTCCCCAAAGTTACAGACGGCGTCCCTGCGCGGAATTCGTTTGGCCCTGATGACTACGACGTCGGGTTACCACTCAGCGTGGAAGCAGCCTATTGTTTTCTCATCGGCTATGAAGGCGAGCGTGGCAAGACAACGTTGGCTAAATTCCAGGTATACACGCATCTCAAACGCGCGGGATTTCACGTCATGCGTGCCCCGTCCAACGACCCTTCTTTGTCTCAGAAGCCGGACCCTTCGACATCGTCAACGTCGCTATGGGAGTGGCTCTTTACGATGATTCCCTGGCAGCGGCATCCACAGCATCGGCCGTTCGGTCCTCTCGTGTCGCCGGGCCTCTACCGAGCATATCGCCCCATCTATCAACAACTAGCGTTGCTTCCGCGGCATAGGCCGTTAGCCACGCCGATACCACATCACGTCCAAGAACCGTTCCGGGTACATTTTTATGTCTGGAGAGGCACCGGCGCGCCCTTTTCCAAGAAGAACCCTCCCCCGCCCGATTTTCGTATCGCGGTTTGTGACACTGCTGATTCGATGGTGCCTACGTTGGAGCAGATCGAGGCACTGCTGGAATCTACGCCGTTTGATCCACCAAATCCAGCGTGGCAAGGCCCGGGAAGACTGTATCAGCGGCTGAAGCACGGGTACCGAAACGTGCTGGTGGCTGTTGTGGATAGCGGCTTGGTCAACTTTATGAGATTTGGCGAAGCGGCATTTGGGGAGGAGCCGCTCTTTGAGAGATTCGATAACAGGAATGGTGGGCGCAATGGAAAGAAAGGGGGTCGTGGGGGAGGACGCGGGAGAGGAAGAGGGAGGGGAAGAGGACGGGGTAGGGGGAGAGGAGGTTGAAGGTGTGTAAAGGAGGGATGCGATGGCCATTTTTTTCTCGTCACCGTGCACTACATATGCAGGCGAGACGATGAGGATTACTCGTAACTTACATGCCATAGTTTATCACATTGCACACACTTCGCTGATGCAGCCGAGTCGACACAGCACGAAAAGAATCTTCTCACTTTTCTTGGTCTTCATTTCTGGGTCCTACATATGCAAGCGAGACAATTAGGATACTCGTGGTTTCTATCTCTTTGTCGCATCGCACATACCGCTGATGCTGAGGGACTAAGTGTCCGGCTCGGTACGGACAGAAGCATCGGTTTGATGTCCTTATCACTGTGCACCACCATTGCATGAAGCAACAATTTATACTCATGACTCATATTTCCATCACTACCGTTTTGACCAATTTGCTGATGCTGACGGGCCAAGTGTTGAACTCGATACGGACAGTAATGTCTCGATTTCTATGTCTTCATCACTGTGTACTACCCATGCAGTGACTACATCTCTCTACCGCATCTCACAAGTTCGCTGATTGCTAGCAAATAAGCGGTGCACGAACGGAAAAATATCAAATCTCAAGGCTAGGTCTCAAGACCAGAATTTCTTGTCGAAATGGGCATCCTGTTCACTTCGAGCTGATGCAAACAAATGCTACATTTCCAATATTCTGGCGACAGTGCTTCTATGCCTTTGAGCAACTTGCCAACAAGAGTTAGAGCAGGCACCCTTACCATATAATCTTTACTCGCAAACACTGTCTCCTCTGGGGCCCCCCTACACTGCACACAGGTCACGACGCAGAGCTATATGCGGTTTTCGTTCCCAGACACTGCCGTAGCACCACATTGACTGCATGGTTCTTCTCTGGGCAGTGCAGGTACACCGACATGTTGCCCGATGCCAGATGCCAGACCCCGACTCCCCGAGTGGTCTTTTGACAGCCTTTGACAGCCATATGACACCAGTCACAAAATCGCTATGACACGTCCTGACTCTGCGGAGCCTTCGCTGGTCATCAGTGCGCTGCATACCTACCTGGCTTTCCCACACTGCATACCTACCCAACGCAACGCGAGTTCCCCACACGTAGGTCATGAAATCGCCTCCTCGGCGATAATTACGAAGACTATATTCACGGGGCTTATTAGGTACATAGTGCAGAGAGATGCAGGTGAGGTAGGTACCCATGTAGGCTGATGTGGCTTTCTATGTACGGTTTTTGAGCACGACTCCAAATCGCGGGGGATTATTTGACATTTACAGCGGGACCTAGGTACCCTTTCTTTTCCTCAATCACTTCATTTTCTTCGGTTTTTTTTCTTTTATGAAGGACTTGAACTAGCCTTGCATACGCTCGTCTATTAAGTACACACGTGTGTGTGACTACGGAGTACATATGTATTCCTAGAAAGCAAATATGATCAACCATCTGTGAGCTCACTTCGTCCCTCAACCGGCTTCCAGAGGAAGCCAGACCCAACTCCTCGTTTAAAAAGAGTATGGAGTAGTGCCGTTGCTGGCTACTGGCCCGAGGCATTTCATATAAGCCTGGATCTCGATTGTGCCGCTTTCGTCGCGTCCGGCGCATGCAACTTTGTCATTTTTCTGCGGGGTATACATACCTACATATTTACCAGGTAATACCTAGATGCATACATACATACATACCTATGTATGTAGTACATGACATCCTTCCCTTTATTTTTTTTTGCTTACATACATATGTACATACGTACTTCCAAGTTGTCAAGGGTCGGGACTCGGGAGTGTCAACTAATCAATTTCACGTGATTATGTATCTATTCTTATCCTGGCTCGACGTCGACAGATACAGGCAGAAAGGGGGCCATGGATGGACCATGGTTGCGATATGTACCTGACGTTCTACCGGATGCCTTGTTTTCTTACTAGGTACCTAGGTAGGCACATATTGCCAAGACACCATCAGAACATGGACTACCTAAGAAAAAGTGAGAAAACACTGAGAGTGCGGGCGATGTGTACAACGGGACGCATTGGAGAATCACGTAAGAAACATTCTCGTGACTGCCAACTGGATGATGGGTAGGGTTTCATTCTATGTTGACGTGTTTCCATTGTCCAAAGTGGGGTTGCTTTGGAACTTGGAAGTGTGACCGCCGACAACCCAATTCATACAGGTCTTGATGAGCGAGGAGCGACAACCACATCTCATCAATCGTGTACGAGGTCTCTCTGCAAAAGCCGAAAACAAGTCAGCTGTATGTAATGTAGCCTGTGCATCTTTTTCACACTCTTCAATCGGCATGAGTCGGAACGGCTGTGTGGACAGGGACAGGGACATCTATATACGTACCTACCTGACTATGACCCAATGCCAACTCTCTTGTTACACGCGACTTGATTTGTTCAGCTTCATCAGACGAGACGGCCTACTTGGCATCGCACGCCTCCAATCAGAGGAAAGGAGGCAACCAGTTTGTTGAGCAGCGCACGAGCTCGCGCCGTTTCGGAGATTAAGTACCCAATGATGGTTTGGGAGCACCGCAGGGTGTCACTGTTTGTTACTCCGTACAACTTAAACGACTTGTTGCCGAGTTGGCGAAATAAGCTCGCTATTGTCGCCAGTTCCCAACCATCTCTAATGAGGCAGCTGGGCAGCTTTCTCCTTTTACCTTCTTGCCTTGGTTTCTCCATCGTCTCATAAATTGTGCGATGATGTAGATAGGCCTGAGACAGGCGCCGCGGGTATCTGATACATCTTACATTTGGCCAATCCAGGACCTCTCAATAACAACACGCCTCTGACAAGAGGGAGTTGACAAGGAAGGACTTGATAAGGATTGTATAATGTAGCAGTCTGTATGTTGTATACACGATCGGTACCGTCACATCAATGCTGCGGATAGCTGTTCACTCACTCGTTCGGCTTTGACTGGCCATGGCCGTACCAGGGAATTGTTAATTACAGTTTCGCGTTCCCTCATGAACGTTGAGGTTGAGTGCCACAGCGTCCAGGCTAAATAGACGGAAAACGCCTGGTCATATTATCTCTGCTTTTCCCACTCCTTCATTCCGCAACCGCGGCATAATCATGCTCCCAGCACGGCAACGGGTTCGAAATCCGAATGTCTCTTTATTGCCCGTTCAGGCCAAAGGGAATGACGAGACCGTCCTCAGCAGTTGCGGTGAGCGGTCGCCGGTGACGGGTCAAGGCCAAGGCCGCTTATAGGGCCATGAATTAGGTTTGGGGTCTGGACTCTGCTGCTCTGTACTCCGTAACTGTCAGCGAATTCTTGCGCTCGTGAGGCCGCGCGTTGCGTGTTTAGTAATTCGTACACATTCATTCTCAGGTGGATTTATCCAGCACAGGATGTACTGCCCAGTGTCATCACAAGCAACAAGCAGATGCCGGCGGCCGAATATGGCCCACATGCTTTTCGTTTCGCAACGTAAGGCGCAGCCACCAAAGGGTCTCGACTCTCAACTCTCGATGCAGCCGGTGGTCTACGCTCTCTCAGTCGTGTTGTAACCGCAAGTTGAACTGCATCACTGACACGATCTGCTCATGATGCTCATCATTCTCGTGGTGGCCTGTATCTGCACCAGATCACGCTTCCATTGAGTGATTGGATGCGGTGGTCGGAACAATGTATAGCAAAAATGCCATTAATTAATATGCCGACTTCAGTTTGTTAATGCTGCGTATGCTGTTGGTGCTAAATACTTGTGCAATTTCACTCCCTGCTGCCGCAGTTGCCAGTGCCGCATGATGGGGAGCACGGTGCGGTACCTACATATTCATTTTGGTCCTAGCAAGCCACTCGCTTCAAACAGTATCTACGGAGTATACCTAGGTACTTTCGACAACTCGCTCGGCGACATTTCTTCAAACCCTTCATTTGCTCTGTACCTCTGGATAAGACGCGGCAGAGATTGCGTGCTTCGGTATTTTCGTGGTTACAACTTGCATGCAAGCTTATCTAGTTTACGGAGTAGTCCGGCTTGGCTTCCAGGCAACTAACTTGTCGTCGGGACTCGGGACTCGGGACTCAGCCAATGGCTTTGCGAGCATCGATTCCGTCAATACTCTCTCCTCCTGCCCTGCAAACAACCCCTCGCAATTGTTTCTGTCAAATTTCTTGTCATCCTTGTCACATTTCCCCATCTCTTTGCCGGCCATTCGTCTCGTCTAGAGTAGGTACAATATAGGACATGCATGCACCGAGGACCTTGCCTTGGTACAGTTTCTTAGACCACTACCTAACTTGCCCAAGCTGCCTTGAGGACCTAGTAGACAGAGTCTGGAAAATTTGAAACCTAGCCAGTTGGTTTGAGTGTTTGAGACCTTGTCAACTTGTACGCCCTACTTGGCTTCGCGCTGGCCGCCTGGTGGTACTTCTGTGATGCACGTCGCTAGCTCTGGTTCGATCAGTCTATTTTCGATACCTTTCATGACTTTGACCGGGACACCAACAGTCTTTCCCGCCGGCTTGTGTGATGTAAGTTTGTCCTTTTTCCTCACCGAGTTTCTCTGCGCCTGCGGCGGCATGTTGTTGCCGCTTGAATGCATAATTCATAAAATTCCGACGCCATCGACCGCAAATCGAATCAGAGGGTCAACAGTTTGGGCCCAAAGAGGCTGGCCAGTTGCAACTTGCGACATGAGATTGAGGCAGTTGTGGAAGAATACTGGGGTTGAACAAGGCAAAGAATCCCCTCTCTAAAAAGATAATGCTGATTAACTCATTGAGCGTACAGAAGAAGGCCATCGTCCCATACTTGGCCCCATTATAATAGTTGAATCACAATGAATCTGCTTTGATCTTGGCTCGTACCTCTCGCATCTTTCACTTTTTGGCCGGATGAGCAGATTGGATGATGGACTGACAGCCAGCCTGACAGTCGGCCGGTCAGTCAGTCAGTCAGTCAGTCAGTCAATCAGTCAGTCAGTCAATCAGTCAGTCAGTCAATCAGTCAGTCATTATTTCCTCGTGCTCTTGACATTTGCGGCTGCAGCCAGGCTCCTCCTATTATATCAATACCCTCTCTCGTCTTCCACCCTGCCACCTTACTATTGCGGTTCCTCATCTCCATTCTTTCTTTTCTTCCTTCTCTTTTCGTCCTTCGTTAAGGCTCGTACGGAACCGCTTTACTGTCGCTTCCTGACATCTTCTTCAGCCCCTTCTATTCTCAACCCTGGACGTCCGCCCACGCCAACATAATCGGCCATCGCCCACGCATCATGGCGGAGGATCGAGCCACGAAGGCAACAAAGCAGTCACCGGTGTCTATATCTGTACCGAAATCCACATTTGGAATTGACTCGACACTATCTGTTGCTGCTCTATGTCGACCATGCGCGCCGGCGGCCCGAATGCAAGAGCCAGTTGCGCGGTGGACCAAACAAGAAGACAGCATCTCGGATGAGCTTGTTGCATCTTTCCACGACCAGAATCCTCCGTCTACGTGAGTTGATGAACAAGTTTCCTGCTTTATTGAAACCCCCCCTTTCCTTCCAGCCCCGAGCCCTTCTCTATTCCCTACCCTGTGAACAGCCTCCGTCAACATGGCCTTGGACAAAAGTACAGTTTTCCCGACTGGGACCGTTGTGCAACATGATGCCAGTTCAACAGTTCAACTGACACTTCAGTCCCGCAAGTGCGTGGACGGATGAGTGTATGGGCAACCAGTCTGCTGGTTGCGAAGAACCATTCACTATACATGCCGCCAGCCATGCACAAGTTGTCAGACCGCTTCACGTAGCTCTGTTTAGATTGGCCAAGCTGTCCGACTTGATGTACTGTTTTCCTGGCTCTCGCTTTCGCACCGGCCCTTTTGTCCGTGTTAGTCACATTAGCAATCTTGTGTGTCAGTATGGTCAAGGGCGACAGAGTCACAGATGCAAAGCAAACCGTCTCTCTGCCTCATTTCCTGTTTGCTACTACGCACCTTGGTTCTTCGCGGATCGTTTTGTTTCGTCGTTGCGTTCCGGCCCCAAGCCAACAAATAGCTCCTCCGCGCGCTTCTTCCTAGGTGGAATCATCAGATTCCCTAGGCTGGGCTTGATCGGCTTGACTCAATTGGAGTCGTTCACAGCCTCGTCTTCCATTTCTCTCACAAGAACGTTTTGTTTTGCCTCGCAACAAGCTGGTCCTCCCGAGACTACTTCACTTGGGTGTTATCGGGCTCCGACTTCAATCATCATCTCGGCAGAACGATAAGCCTCAACCCACCCTCATCGAGACATCATAAGGATATTGATGGAAAGTTGCAGTTGCTTGGCAGACCCCGTCACGCCAGATTGGCTCCCGTCACTCGCTCATTCGAGTTCTACTGTTGTGGAACGACAGCCTTCATGCGTTCCAACCTCATTGGGTTCCTTGGGCTGAATTGTTGGTGTAGCCTTACTGGACACCTTTCATCTAGTCGCAACCTTTGTATCATGTTTCCTGTTGCACAATCGCTCTAGACCAACGAAGGAGGGAAAGACAAGTGTCATTCTGATGCACTAAGTATCTCGCTCATCTTTTGTATGCCAGACTACTACTACTGGCCGACGTGTAGTACGGAATTGGAGACGAGATCTATTGGGCTTCTTCAATCTCCATGACTTTTCGCTTGTCATCCCAACCTTGTTCTATTCGTTTTTGTTTCACCTCACTCTGCTTTCCGCCCCCTTTCTTGTTCTTTCTTTCTTTTTCCAATTGACACCCACCCGTCCAAATCTTCTCGTTCCTCAAGATGGCTTGCTGATACGCCTCGCGTACCATTCTCAAAAACACAAGAGAAAATAAGCAAGAAAAGTTACTGTTTTAGTCGCATCAAACTAACATGATGCTTAGGCGCCTCAACCGCGATAGAAATGGCGCTGATAGTACAGAGGGCGAGAGTGAACTAAGTGATCCAGATAGCATTGGACTTCAAAACGATACTGAGGACGAGATCGTGGTCAATGATGGTGGTAATGGAGTCAGCCTCAGGTCTGGTGGGCCTGAAATAGTGATGGATGACCGCCCAGATGAGGCAGGCGGCTCATGTTATCCGAAGCGAAAGCGCACCTCAACTCATCATCTTGTACGTGAGAGAAACGTCGAGAGTGCGCATAAGTCTGTATCCGAAAAGTCGCCGACGTCACCGGAGAGCTCTACAATACACAAGCCCAACCGTCAGAGTTTCGGTGGCCCAGGAGTCAAAGGTGTCCTGATGGGAGTTTGGCGAGACTCGCGCGTTCCGGAAGTCGAAAGAAGACACGCAGTGATTGGATTTATTGACGTCAGAGATCGGCTTCGAACCCGGGTCCAACCCAACACCAAAGAGGGTGAGCCGTTGGCCGCAGAGTATCCTCTGCCTCCTGGCCCTGGTGGCAGCTGGGTTACATTCGAACGAGTCATCTTTTCAGATCATCTAGTCGGCCTAGATCATCTTCAAGTGAAAGAGTATACTCGATTACGATCGGAAGCCAAGCCTGAGGAGACTGAGGACCAGAGAATCGCAGCTGAGACTGCTGCTGTACGGGAGGCTATTCGCCGTGTGAAAGAGAACCCAGCCCTTGAGCACCCCGGACAGTTACCCGCTCTCGCCTATGGGCTGGACATACCAGAGCACGTTCAATTTGCAGCTCGTCCAGACCTGAAACGGCGGAAAGTATATCAAGCCTCTCTTGAGCGTGCTCTTGAGCCATCGATGCCTTCATCCCAACAACAGGCCACGGCGTCACGTCAAAGCCGAGTCTCGATCGACCCGCTGCCAGGCAATCGACCCACGCGCATCTTGATAGGCTACTGGAAACAATCCAGCGAGCTCGACCCCAAGGATCGCCATGCCGTGTACGGCATCCTCGGCCAGAATGACATGTTTCGAGTCAAAGTCGTACGAGAAACGAGGGACGGACGATTCGTGGATGGCAACTTCCCCTCTGGCGCCGGTGCACTGTGGATCCCGTACGAGGAGGTCGAGTTCGAGCCTCACCTACAGGCGCTCAGCAGGCAAGAAGTCAAAGAATACTGTCGAGTCCGACAATACCAACTAGACCACGGCGAGATGTCTGCGGATCGCATCGAAAACGAGACCAAGGCTGTGTTCGAAGCACAAACACGAGCGGGGACTATGCTCTACCGACAGCCTCACAACGTCACCGTTCCCACCTTCATTACCTCCCCACAAGGAGACAGCAACCGCTTCAACGGCCGCGTTTCTTATCACGGCCATGAGCTTCGCCAGTCACGCCGCCCCGTGCCCCGTCCCATCCGAACCTCCATGAGCGACAACGACTTCCGACTTAATGCCCCAGAGCGGACCAATGCTCTAGCACGACGGGACTTTTCGCGAGCCGAAGCCACCCAATCCAGACCTGATTTCCACGCAGTTCATCGAGATCGAGCCACCGCCACTGCCACGGGCCCAGGCACTGCCACGGGCACGGGCACGGGCACGGGCACAGCGGGCGCCAGTATCCCAGTGACAGTCGAGCATCATCACAATGGAGACGATGGAGCAAGAAGCAGCCACCACCACCACCACCACCATTTCCGTGAATCGGAAGACATGCAACGACTGAACAACAAGGTCTGGACCCGACAAGAGACGATGTGCACTACCACCAAGGGGAGTCCTGATGAGGCCAAAATGTACGACGGAGTCAAGTACGAACGAAAGTCGACTGGGCCGTTTGTGGGGAAACTCGTCTCTCAGGGAACGATTATCAACATTGATGGTGAGGATTATGTCGAGTATCGTGTGTTGACGAAGCCTTCGTTTTTTTGAAAAGGCTCGGGTGCGATGCGGTTCGCTTGCGGAGTGAAGAAGTTATGGACGACTGATTCGGGTGGGGCGAGGCCGCGAGATCGCTTCCTGGATGGTGCTTTGTGATGTTTTTTTTTCTTTGTTTTTTTTTTAGCACGTATGCTTCTTTTTGCTGGGCTGTTGGGGTTGTGCTTGCCACTGACTGATTTTCTTTGGTGTTTGGGCTGGACGGGTTTGAGGACGGCTAGATTCAGTTACGGCTTTGTTGTGCATAGGTAGGAGGTACTTTTGTCACCCGGAACGGCGGGACTCGAGAGTTTGGGCTTTGTGACTTGGGGAGGGTGGGGAACTCTGGGGTTTTTGCCTTTGTGGTTCTGATTTCGCTGCGTTTTGCTGTGTTTTATATACCCATTGCGGAGACTTGCTGTTGAAATAGATGTGTGTTGTTGATTTCTTGATACCCCTCTCTGTGAGTGTGTGAGCGTGAATTATGTGTGTGGGTGTGGGTGTCATCATCTGTAAATGACTTGCTGTAAACAGCTTCAGATTCACAACGCATGCATGTCTCACAGAGTCACAGCATACCTACACCTCTGTTTTGTGTAAGAACAAAGCCACCCAGCTCACCAACCATCTATCATGTCCGTATCGTCCATCATCAGCGCCATCTTTGGCTTAGCCTCCTCTTTTCTCATGTGTTTTTGTGAACAAGGAAAACAAGTCAAACCCCTTGCCATACCGCCTCCACCTCCCCTGTACGCAAGAATGTTGAATGAAAAAACTCCAAAAAGACCTCAATAAAACAATGAAAATCCCAATGAACATCAAAACATGTATTTAGTAAACATCACGCTACGGCTTTTACGTAGTCTCCTTTACCGTCTCCTCTGCCCCCCCTCTCACCTTCTCCTCCACCTCCTCATACCCCTCCGTCTTCATATCCTTCAACCCCAACTCCTCCTCCTCCTCCTCAGTCCGATCGTACTTCTCCCTCTTGATCTTAGGATCCACCTCCGGCGGATCAACAAGCGACTGAACAAAGCTACTCGCAAACGGATCCGTCAACACAACCGTAAATGGCTTCTCGCCCTTAATAGCAGCATCCAGCCCATCAAAGAAAATCTTCCATTTCGTTCGCTCTGGTGTCGCGAGCGAGTCTCCCCCCCCTGCTCCTGCTCCTGCTTCGTGACCGCTCGGACCGCTGTCCTCAAAGATTTGACTGTGCAGGTCGTTGCGGACTTGCGTGAGGAGACCCTCCACGGTGGTGAAGCGGCCACCGAGGGTGCCAGGGTTGACTTGTAGTTGGAGTTCCGGGCATTCGAGAGCGCAGGTCTCAGACTTGAGAATATCGCGGGCGAGATCGGTGGAGTCGTCCACTGTGAGCATGATTTTCTCGCCCTGTTCGGGGATTTCGCCGCCGGTTTTAACATCGTTGGAGCGGTAGCCGCAGTCCTCGCAGACTGTGGACATGAGGACGACTTGTTTGAAGTGGGGAATGTCCACCATCTTCATGTGTGTTATGCAGGGGTGCATGCAGCCGGGACAGCTGGCAGGGAAATTGTAGACTTCGTTGGGGATGATTTCGCCGTCGGCGGTGAGGCCCGGGTTGGTAAAGTCGGAGGGTGCGCTGTCGCTGAGGCCGAGGGCTGTGTTTTGCTCCGTGGTGCGGGAGTACTCGCGCTTCGCCCACTTGCCTACACCGTCTTTGAGATCGGGTGCGATGAACGAATTGCCGGCGGGGTCGTCGACGAAGAGGCGGAAGGGGAAGGCGTTTCCGGCGAGCATGGCACGGCCTTTGGTGATGATGTCGGCGACTTTGCCGTGTACTTCGGGGGTTTGTTCTTTGCGTGCCTCTTGGCCCATTTCCAAGTCGTCCATCACGGTGGAGAGGAGACCTTCCACGTTGGTGAGCTGGCCACGACCGGGGGGGATCTCGAGGTCCATCTCGATGAACTTGACTGTTGCGGTATCCGACTTGACTACCTGGCGACTAAAGTCCTCAAGCTCGGTGAGACGAAGTTCGTAGTGCGTGCCTTTCGGCTGCACTGTGCCGGCGGCTTGGATCTCATTGTTTTGTGTGTTGCAGTGTTCGCAGGCGAATGACATGATGACCACCTCGCGAAAATAGGGAATCGCCGTCAGGAGAAGCCGTGTGATGCCCTGTTACGTTCTGATTAGCAAAGAGTAACCCATGAGCTTGATACACGTCAGGAAGGGGGAAAAGAGGGCGGACAATCTCACATTCTCGTGGCAGTTCATGCAAAGCGACTCGATTTCTTCCACGGCTCTGTATTCTTCTTCGTCTCCCCCCTTGGTGAGTCCATCTGTAATGCCGGAAAAGCCCTCGACCTTGTTCCCGATGGACTGGAAGAACTCGTTTGGCGCGAGGGTCTTGCCGTCGCTGTGATTATCTGCCGACATTTTGTAGATGGTGGGCGTCGCGACGCTGGTTCTATAGTTGAATTGTGTGCTTGTCGCAAAACTTGGCTGCTGACGTCGGGGTGGGTCTTGGTTTCTCGATGGAGGGGGCCGGGGAAATTTTTGGATCCTTCAACTGTAGTGCCCCTATGTACTCCGTACATACCACGTGCTAAGCTACACAGACTCCAGAGGGGATGTATCACTACTTTACCATGCCGCTGACTCCGTTTCCTAACCGTTCGTTTTGCTCTCGACTAAATGAAAAGTTAAAAGAAAAACAAGGACACGCCATTCCGATATAACACCCCCGCAGACGTGGAAAGGACAAGCCTAAAAGTGCAAACCGTATGCCGTACAATGCCAGTAAGAAAATGGAATGAAAAATGGAATAAAAAAGAAATCGTCTCGTTTTCAGTTCTATCATCATATCCCGTATCCCAAAAAACATCCCATCCGGTGCATCATGCCATGCAATCAAGTGGGTATCGTCATGAATGTCCGTCTCGCGACGTGCCATCCTCTCGCTCAGGCTCCAGCTGCGCGTCTTCGCCATTATCATCGTTGACCTCATCATCGCCGCGACTGGACGATTGAGCTGATGAGTCGTCGTGCTCCAATTCATACTGTGGTGTACGCTGTACCAGGCCTTGGTAATAGGCCACGAGGACCTCGGGATTCGGCACAATTTTCCAATCCACCCGATACAGGAACTCAAGTTCCAGAAGTTTCAATTCAGCCAGTCGAACTCCGCCCACCCGCGCATACGTCGTATTGTTCCAGAAGGAATCTGATAGACCTTTGGCGGCCACCGTGGCAGCTGTGATGAGAAATCGATGAACCGTGAGTGTGTTGATGGTGAACTCGGGATACAAAGCGCATAGTCGATCGATGTAGTATACCATGGCGAGAAGTAGAGGGGGCGTAAGCGTGGCATGTCGAGCTAAGCGATGCAAATAATCTCGAACCGAGATGCCCGGAGCAGTTCTGACGAGGCCAAATGGTTAGACTATGACGCTCATGGGTTGAGTCAAAAGACGAGCGAGTAATACAAAGAGAAAAGTAGCTGGCTAAAAGTGTTCCTCCATCGCCGTGGCTAAAGAACGGCGCTGCAATAGTATGCAACTCACCGAGAGTGAAAGCGGGTAAGCCCACCACTGGATATTTGGATGGCATCGTTGGTTGCGATCAATTCGGCCAGCATGTGGGCTATCAATTCCACAATGTCCTCGACAGCACAGAACTCATACTGCTGGGGTAGTGTTTTCGGCGGTAGTTGGCCAGTTTTGGCTCGCTTCGGGGCGGATGACGCATGAGCAGAGGTCGTCGAGCCAGTTGAGCCTGCAATGGTTGGCATAGCAGAGTCGGTCGAGCGAGCGAGCGAGCCGCGGCGCTTGTGATGCGACGGCTTTTGCTGCAGCTGCTGGTGAGACGTCATCGAAGCTGTATCTGCTGAAGCGTCTCTTGGTCGGATCGTCGACTCGGCAAGTTGATGATGGGGCGACGGCGCGTGGCACGGAGTACTCGAACTGGGAGAATTCTGCTGAGAGCACGTCGATACCAGCGTCTGACGAGAAGAAGCTGTCGACAATGGCTCGGGAGGATGAGAAGAGAACTGGGGAGATGGCCGAGTCGCATCGCGGCGACGAGAGCTCGCCGGCGAGCCATTGACATCATTGGCAGCGTTGCCAGCCGAGCCGGCAAGCACAGGAGAAGTCTTCATGGTAAAGGACAGCGCATTGTCGGTGGCATCGACACGCCGGCTGAGTTAGTACGAGTCGAGAGGCTATGGATCGACCACGCGGACGGGGACAAGGCGACGGGATACAATTCATTGAACCAAGAGGGTGTCTCTTGTCGGGAGGACTTTCTGGACGGAGCTGCCCAATCGTGTTCAAGAGGGCAACACGTTGTCTGGAGGGTCGCAGGTGCAACGGCAGCAAGGAGGAGTCGGCAACTGCTTTGCGTCTCTTTTCACTTCCGAGTCAGTTTCATGTCGATTACGGGATAGATCGTTGCTGGACTGTTGTCGGTCGGCTATCGGCCGGTTGAGGGTCGGTTTGATGCCGCTGGCACATGCAGGTTCTTTGTGCTGCACGCTGCGGCACAATGGCTTCGCCTCGATTTGGTGTTTGTAGGTACCTAATGTATGTACATACACTGTACAGTACCTATGTACATACATACCTCCTTGTGGCGCCATGATTGGAAGACGGAGCTGGACAACGCTGATTCCTGAGTCCTGAGTGATGAAGACAATGCCGTGCGACGCAGGTCAAAATATATGAATTCTCGGCCGAGCAATTTATCTGCGCTATTTGACACTTTGTCTGCACTGATCTGCACTTAATCTAGGTATGTACCTACACTTATCTCCTACCCCCTGCGTGACTGCGTCAACGACACGACGACAAGTCAACTCCGAGCCAAGCCACCAAACGGCAAATACTACAGAGTAGTGTTGCTCTTATTTACGACCGTCCGGACTCAAACCAATAACCACTCTCAACCAGCCAGGGCAAATAGCTTGAGGAAAGCTTCAGGCAGGCGTACTTCGGTTGAGAATACCTAGGTATCTCCGTATCGCGCCTTCGCTCGGCGACGTGCCGGCGAATGCGTATCGGCTGAAGATCCTCGTGTGTCGACATGCCATTGCCTTGCGCATCGCTTGGTCTGCCTTCTGTTGATTCATGTTTCTTTTTCCGGACGATGAGGGACATGCTACCGCCCAATTGTCCTTGACCAAGGACCAAGGTGGGGAGACCGCGAATGCACGTGCCCGATGGTATGTGGGTAGGTACCTAAGGTAGGAGGTACATACATACCTCATTTGCGCCCCGTTGTTGACTACAGTTGCTACTATCGAGCTTCGTCATTGAGAAGCAGTTGCTTGCTCGACATCGCCAGCTATCCTCGCTGTGAGTCTCTGCGTCGTCAAGGAAGCGTCGTTCACCAATCCGCTCCTTCTGGAGATCTTACGTGTTTCTCCTGTGATTTGTTAGGAAGCGCCACAACTTTCGCAGTTTGGTCCGCGGCAACGAGCCACCCACATCTCACTCTCGTGATGCCGATGCGCCAACAGCCTTGGGAGAAGAGCGACGCCAATTGCAGTTTTCCCGTTTCCCGTCTTGCTCGTCTTCCATCGACTTCATGGCTCGCCCCTCTAATTCGCCCATCTTAGCACAGCTACGGAATGCAAAGACCCTTCCCGAGCAGGCTACAGCCCTGCAAGCTCTCAAGAATGAGATTGTCGGACATGTCGAGAAGAAAGAAGCGTGGATCAAACTCGGTGTCCTCGAAGTCATAGTCAAGACACTTGGATCAAATGGCTCGCCACGCAAGGCCAGTGGCAAAGACGCAGATATTCAGCGCTCTCCGCCCCTGCTCTCCGACGAGCAATCTGTGAGGCTGCAAGCCCTCCAGCTCGTCGCAAGCTTCGCCAATGGTATGGTCGCGCTTTTCTCCCCCCCTCAATGCCCTTTGAGTGGCCTAATGCACCATCTTGCTCAAACCCTGGCAATTCCGTCCCTGGATTAACTTGTCAAGCTGGTCTAACGCTCGTCACATAGGTGGACCGGCATTTCTATCCCCGCTTCATGCCGCTCGCATAGTACCGGCTATCTTGACCAGCATTTCCCCTTACACGAACCCTCCGCAGATTGTGCTTGCTTCGCTTCAAGCATTAGTAGACATCTCTGCTGCCACCGCCTTAGCGCATCCATCGGCATCAACACAGTTCGATATACAAAAACTAGCCGACGAAGTCTTTACCGTATCAGCCACAGAATCGATCAATGCAATACTATCCGTCTCATTGTCGCAGCATCTGTACCCGTCACAAGTCAGGCTCGTTTCGCTTTTGATATGCCGGATTTGCCGAGAAGACAGACATCAACAGGCTCTTGTTACAGCAGGAGTGTTGGACTCTCTCGCAGCGCAATTAGCCAGATTCGCCGTGGCGGACGGTGTCGTGGAGCTCGGTGCGAAAGATCTTGCTATGCAAGATGGCCTTGGCCACATATTTCCGGAGCCTGCCAAAACGAGCTCAAGGATAGGGCCCCTGCTCGAAGCAATCAGCTGCATCATTGGCGATTCGAGATATCGAGCCTGCAGACTGACGTATTCTCCGGCCTTTCTTGCCGTATTCCCTAGCATCAGCATCAGATTGGCGGAGCCATGCAAGGACTCAGACGATTCCTCACAGCCGCAATCGTCCTTGGCAGCCGTGGAACGGATCCTCTCTTCTTTGCCTACACCAAACGCAAAGACACCATTTGCGACGCAGTCTGCCTTTTCTGCATCCGACCGAGCAGCCGACTCTCGAACGCGGAGCAGAACATCATCGGCCAAACTCGCTGCAGGTGCAGCCCAGCAAGCAGACACATCATCGTCCTCCGCAAAGCAATCGGAAAGTCCGCTTATTCTCTGGCTCATTCGTTTGGTGCGCGGGCTCGATGACTATGATCGGTTGATGGCCGCAGCTGTCCTTGCGGCTTTGCTTAAGGCAGACCTGGGCCTCAAGGGCATTCGCGAGACGACTGTTGGCTTACTTGTAGTTCCAATATTAGTGGACGTGATTGCCAAATACGAAAAACTCGACAAACGTGGAGTGGATGAGTCGAACCCGCCTCAAGCAAACCATCGTCTCATTTTGGAAAAGGGCCCGGCAGTGCTAGCCAGGTTGATCATGGACAACGACTATCTCATCAAGGCGGCTGTCGATTCTGACGCAGAGAAAGTTCTGGTCAAACTTTTAAAGCGTTCCCACGAGCCCTTGGCAGGGGAGGGATTTCCACCAGTCACTTGGTCTCCTCACCCTCGCAAGGGGATAGATCCCGAGAATATCTCGCCCCTTGCGCGATTAGGGGAAGGTGGGCTGAACCCCCTCCTTTTCCACAGAATCGGCATGCGCGAGTCCAGCCTGAAAGCGATCGGTGCCTTGTCGTCAGCTAGGGAGGATTACAGGAAGGCGCTCGTGGCCCAGGATGTGGTACCCTACGTGGTTCAAAGTCTCGAAGAAGACCGGACGCCAAAAGGAAAGTACGGCCACAACCCTACGGCAGTCATCATCGCTGCCTGTCACGTCGTGAGGACCTTGGCTCGTTCGGTTAGTGTTCTGCGCACGGCTCTGGTCGATAATGACGTGGCCATGCCAATATTGCGGTTTTTACGTTATCCGGACACCAATATCCAAATTGCGGCGTCAGCAACTGTGATCAACTTGGTTGTCGAGGTTAGCCCAGTGCGTGAGGTAAGCAACTCGCAGGCGGAGGAAATTGCACAGACCTGATGACAGCACGGACAAACACTGACAAACGCCCTTCCAGCTGCTTACAAAATCCGGCGTCATGCAATCCCTATGCGAACTCGCGCATTGCGATAATCGGGTACTACGGGGCAATGCTTTTTGGGCGCTCAAGCATTTCGTGGATGCCGGTGCACCAGACCTCAAGAAAGCATGTCTCGCACAGTTGGACCCAGGCTGGCTAGTACAGGTAATTACGGGTACGACTGAGGATCTAGATGAAGACATGGGCATGCAGGTGACAGACGAGCCCCTACGATGGCTTTACGGACACGACGACCAGGTTCACCAGTTGGATCCCTCTCAGTCATCCCGACTACGGCAGATACACGACCGGCTAAACGCCATCCGAGATTCCGAACTGACGCCCTCCCGCAGAGCTAGAATCGATGATCTCACGATCCAGGAGCAGGGCTTGGACTTTATCAGGAACTTTATCGGACGGCCGGAACCTGCCATTGCAGCAGATGCCTCGCGCGAGACAACGGACATGATTGACCACTTACTCAGCGAGATTGGCCAGGACCGACTCTTTGAAATCTTGTTATCCAAACTCCGCTCGCGGCTGTTGGGCCCCTATTCGCGACGGGACCGCACCGCCGGCAGAGAAGCCCGCCTTCTTCATCCACCGGCCCGGACAGTGGTGGCTGTTGTATGCATCTTGGTCCACATGGCGGCGAGTATCCCGCGGCATCGACAGCTCGTGATAGCCCAGACTGAGCTTCTCAAGCAGTTGGCTTTGCAGGCTAGTAGTCGGGATCGGAGCGTACGAACCGCGCTGTGTCATTTGATTATCAACCTCACGTGGCAGGATGATGAAAGTGAGGTGGTGGCGTGCTCGCAAAGAGTGCAGGAGCTGAAACGGCTGGGCTTTCATACGAAGATGGGCCATTTGAGTGTTCAGGATAGGGACTTGGATGTGCGGGAGCGGGCTAAGACGGCGGCGTGGCAACTTGAGCAAGCTACGAAGTGAGAGGGGGCCGGCTGAGCGCTGAGTGAGAGGTCGTGATGTAGGATATGCATTTTGGCAGGCAGATGGAGTGGAAACTGGGATATGAATTGCTTTTGTCTGCCCTAGATATAGTGGGTGTTCCTTTTTAGGTTACACCCACGAGTGTATATTTGTCTTATTGGGAGATTTGGTTTTGAAGAGCAAAGGTATGGAGTCGGGTCTAGCTACAAAATATAACAATAGAATTTGAGTAGGGGCGTTTCATATATTTTACTTGTTTTTTTTTTCTCTTTGGGGGTTGTTATTTTCTGGCGTCCTTGCCCGGCCGCTTGATTGTGTCCTGACTCCTACCCTATGGGCAACCTATTCACACTAGATGTAAGTCGGATCGTGGTGGATGGCGCTGACGCCGGATATCACACAGACGATTGACCGGGTAGTTTTCTTCCCCTTCTCGCCGATCTAGCTATACTCCGTCTGTATCGTGTATGTACCTACATGTGTGTTCCGCCAGCATTCCAGTTGAAACTTGGCAGTCAGTTCCCCGTGGTCTGTATGTATGTACCACCTAATGTGAGTCGTGACATGTCTGTCTTGAGTGCTCAGTGGGGGACCACGCGAACCCCCACTCACTTCCATTGGGGTTCGGACCAGCTGGTTGGTATTCTTGTGCACGAATGTCGAATACGAAGTACATAGGTATGCATGTACGTATGCAAGGGGGCAAGAAGCTTAGGAAGGGTGGGGAGAGCCTGAGAGGGGAGTTGCACCCGTGACCCGGGTCCGAAGTCCTGGATTGGTGAGGGGTTTTGGGGTCAATTTCTAAAAGGTACAGTGACTATTTGGATGCATTTTACTTCGAATGTGTTTATTCGTAGAGGAGCGGTCGTACATATCAGGAGAAAGCGGTTGGTTCTGAGTTCATGCCACATGGAACTGACTTGGAAGTTGAAGGTTCTTAAATTTATTGAAAGCGCTCAAAGAGTCAAAAATCACATCCTTGTACACGGTTTCTTGTTATAGGGCATTTTCAAAGACCACAATATTTTACGGAGATGTAGGTGTACCCCCTCTGTCATCTGTGTTCACTCCTCGAGTCATCTTACTACAGGCTACAGCAGCACAGCCTACCTACAGGCTACGTCTCTGTTTCTTTTGCTCCTAGGCTTCGGTAGAACAGTCTGTCTCAATCCCTCCTCCGTTCCTCCTTCGAAAATCGTAATACTCTTGTTTTTCTGCTGTCCGTCCTCTGCTTGCTACGGCAGGTAGTCCAAAGCAAGGACAGATGGATATACGGTGGGCGCTCACTCACTGCCTATCCACATGTGAATGACATCCCGAGTCCGACATCATGTAATACAATACATTCAGACATTTCATTCACCAGGGCTTCACCGGTTCATGTAACAGGAAGGTTTCGTATGAAATACTCCAATACTCACATAAAAAGTGACTAAACTGAGTAAAATTGCCAGACCAGAGGTGTGACTGTGGATGCAAATTAGACACCCTCTCGTCCAGCACCACACACGACACACGACATGCGCACATGCACCGCAATACACATAGCAAGAGGAGCACAAAGCCGTCAGGCAAAACTGCACAAACGTATGTACCCGTCGTCATGCGCGCACACAGAGCGCATACAGACAGATAAGAGACACTTAAAAGTTATGCGTACACGGCGAACCCAACTCCACGACCGCTTACGGAATATGCACTCCATCCCTGGAATGCTGCAGAGACATACTCCGTATGGTGTCTCGTACCTACTCCGTACTTGGAAGAGAGAGTCCCGAGGAGAAACCCATCATGCATCAGAGACGACCTGACACATTATGTATTACTCCGTCGTAGCCTTCTCGGGTCGCGTATCCACGCATACGGAGTACGTACATACTCTCTTACAGCGACGTGCTTGCTCGCCCACTCGGGTGCAGTGCATTTGAGACATGAACTAAGCCACTGCATCGTTTGGATATCGAAATCCTTCTCATTCCTTTCACTTTTTAAACAAGATGAAAAAGAGGCCTAGCCCCCGCTTGGTGGCTATTGATATGTACGACCCGGATTCATGGTCGGTGCCAAGAAAACATCGATGTATGGAAAAGCAAAACCCCAATAACCAAAGAAAAGAAATTTGCGGGTGAGCGTGGTACACAGACACACCGAGGAGAAACCCACGTCCTACTTTGAAGTTTGCATGCAGGAAATGGGTCCCCATCTCACGTTTTCTTGCTGCAAAGCCTGCTTTCGTTCTTGCTTTTTCTTTTTGCTTTTTCCACTGCGCCATTTGGCCGATGTCATTCATCCCTTATGCGGGGCCAAAACAAAATGTGTTCTTGCAAAGACGCCATTACCATGGACACGGCATCGCCTTCGTAGGGTCTCGCTTGTGAAACCCCGGCTCTCGTCAAAGTGTACACATACCTACTGCAACGTGGCATGGGAATCCTGGAGTCTGTCGCCGTCGGCCGAGCAAGACCGAGCAACTGGGCCGAACGTATGGTTGGTCTTGTGTGTGCACATGAATGCGCGCTGCCACCTCTCCATGCTCATGATGTACATACGGAGTACAATGTAGTTAAAATAAAGAAGACTCAAACTGCCATCGCGGTGAAGGTAAGTTGTACTCACGCGATATGTATATAGCATCCACTGTGAACAATTGAACGAATCGTGACACTGATATATGTCTGAGCTCGGATATCGGATTCAACCTGTGCACTCAGATAGCTTGCAGATGTAGTCTGAGCCGCCGCCGAACAAGTATAAGGTCTGTATAAAGCCATAAGCTGCGATTTTCTCAACCACGCGAGGAAGTGAATAAAAAAAACCTCACAAAAGGGTGGTCTACTTGACTCAAGGACAATTTTCTTGGAGGCCCAAAATCTGGCGTCTTCCCTGCCGCTTTTTACTCTTTCGGCCTTGATGAACAACACCCTGAGATACCCCGTGACTGAAGTCCTTTCGACGGCTGCCGAATCAAAGGCGCAGCGTGTCCTCCAATACGTAGGAAAGCTAGGATCGGCAATAGGTATTGTCCATCATCGAGCGAGCGTCATTGCTCGCACAGCGCAGTGAGGTCTTTGTCTCACGAAAATGCTGTCGCAGGACAGCTACGACATGAGAGACATGGCAACTCGGTTCCAGGCTATTCCGGGATACGCTACACCGGAATGTTAGTCTTGCTTGTCTATGATACGCAAGGCTTTCGGATGCTGTTATTAGCGGACAAGACATAGAGCCAGCCACGCCACGTTCACTCTTGGGAACGTTGAGGAACTTTCATTCTGGCAACTCGCTATATGTAGCCCGGAACTTCTGTATGGCAGCGCTCTCTTGTTCTCGCATTATCGACGTTTGAAACATTGTCTTGCTGTCATGAGTGCTGAGGTGTTCCGCCGTGTAATAAATAGCGATGTACCCCGCAAAAGGAACAAGTGAGGCGGGAACACGATTAAAGCCTCTCAGGCAGAACCAGTCAAGTCCAGGGTCGCCTCGTCATTCCAGAATGAATACGACAACCGGGTACTGTCCTCAATCGAATGTATTCTTTAGACCGTTTTGCGTAGATCCGCACACCTTGAAGGCTTTCTATTTTGAGACCCTTCGCGAGAATCCCAAATGTTTTGCATTGTCGTTGGTGTTTACACATTTGAACCTGAAGAAGGACAAAGTGGAACTCAAGTTCGTCATCGCCCAAACTACGACCACCGTTCGTGCCAGGATAAGGCGTCAAGTGGTTGCTTGACGGTTGCGAACCCCATCCCGCCGGGATCGTTTATGTACAACTCAGGATGCCGAATGGAACGACCAGACATGTTCCTGCAGAGGGAGGAGGCCTAGGTGTGCTGGCCTCTGTCACATCCGGCTAGGACGCCTTCATCCTCCTAGTCGTGGCCATTAAATCCCGATCACATCGTGTTCCCAGTCATACCAACCTAGTCTCTCGTTAATCGTCCGACCGCGGGGGCCAAGGATGACTGACATCTTTGCTTCAGCGGATCTCTTCGGCACCGGTTCATGACAAGGCTTGCTTTGATGACTTGCTTTGTTCTCGAAGTTATGTAGGTATGTACTGGCACGCATGCATTACGGAGCAATGGCATGTCTCGTGTATCGAGTCCGCGTAAGTACAGTGCCGTCAAGATGGGAACCCCCTGCGCAGCCTGCGTGGCATTGGACACGAGTGCAGCATCTACCGATACCTATCTCCATCGCATTCTTGTGGTCGGTCGCCCAGAAAGTGTCCCGACAGAGTAGCAAACCAGTAGGAAGGAGCTGGGCGACGGCAAGAAGGAAGGTTCGATCCGGAGCCAGTACACATGTACATACCTACCTATGTACCAGCCAAACCAGGGCACGTCACCAGAAAACATCAGGTCATGAATAAACGAGAAGCTATGACCCTGGCCCCTGCCCTCTGCGCCCAGCGATGATCCATGTTGAATGCAGATCTTGTAGCACCTACCAGGTACGGTTTCCGTGTGGGGCAGAGCACCATATTCGCACGTACGGATACGGCATTGGGGGCGTGACGCGGGAACTGCAGCTGCGCCTTATAGTTACGGCTGGGCCGATGACTTGGGAACTTATGCTAGGCCTGCTGGCTCTGTCTGTCTCAGGAAGGGGGTGCCAGCCGTGTGGTGACACACATGCCGATGGAGTGGCCAATGGCAGATGCGAATAGGCGATTCGGCCGATGCACGTCTCGACATCCGCATGTAGCGAAAGACTCTACGGAGTATGTAAATTGTAATGAACAAGAGAGAGAGAGTGTACAAGCGCGGTGACAATTTTTTGTGGCGGCAATGAGGGTCGAACATGTCTCGCGATCCAGGGAGGCCACGCGGGTATGGCACGCGGGTGTTGTCATGTGCATACATACAGAGTACATACATGTGCCACAAAAAAAACGGGTTTCGACAGGGATGAAGGTATGCCCCCCTCTGTTGTAACTTGTTGCTGTCGAAAATTTTGCCAAGGCTGTCGTGTCGTGTTCGCCAACTCGCATTGACCTCGACTCGTCCACGATATGCTGTACCTATTCGTAGGTAAAGGACGGCATTTGGGGGCGTTTTCTCTCGTCTAGAGCCGCTACGACCTCACTTTGCGTCTCTCCATGCAGTTCCTGACACGGGAGACGACGGAAGGTTTGAGAACTCGCCTTTACATCTGCGTGTTTCCTCTAAATGGTGCACGAAATCCCACTGTGTGGAAGGAATCACGTAGCACGCGCTCCTGATCCGGATAGGTATGCATGTTCCAAAGAGATACATCCGTCCTGCCATGCCCGCCTACCTACTATGTACCGCACAAGGACAGTCAGCAAGCACAATGGCTCGCTCCTCGAAGATATCGAATGTCTTTTCAGAAATGCGTGGTACATACCCACTGTGCCACATGTGCATACACATAGGTAGTCCGTACATACCCCGGAATTCCTCCGTTGGTGATGGGATGACGAGCACGCAGCAACCAGCGTCTTGACTCTTGAGTTTTGAGGCTTGAGGTGGAGCTGGATTGAGCTGGATTTGAAGCGGAGGAAACACGTACCTAGGTATCGACACAAGATTGGCGTAATGGGCACGCTGTAAACTTTGATTCCCTCGTTGCCAATCGCATGCGACAGAAGAATGCTCAGCTCTACGGAGTATGTAATCGCTGTTGAAACTTGGTCAAAGTTTGACTTCCGGTCGGAATGGCGTAGAATTAGGCAGTTAGACTCCTCCATCGTGGATCCACGTCCCGCAATGTATTGTCCGGTCAGTGGTCAGGTCACCGATGTCTGCTTAAAAAATGTACCTATGAGTTGGGTACCTAGTTACATAGCCAATAGCCGTCAGCTGGGCAAAGAATAAGAACATTCTTATTCCCGTTTCTCCCTTTGAAGCGAGCGCGACTTGATTCTTCAACCAACGACGACAAGCATCGACATGATAACTTATAAGACGATCGCCAAGTCTCCGGTGCGTCACTGCGTAGCTGCTCATTCAAGATGTTGCCAAGAGCGAAATGGCAAGTAGACTTGCACGACAGGGCTGGGTGGCGCCTTAGCTGGTAGGTACCTAAGCTGGATGTAAGCTGGAAGTCCGTGAAGGCGTCAATGCACAAACCTAATAATGTACGATGTGCGAAATATGAAGTAAGAACAGGCGTCCCAGACTCCCAGTGGCAGTGAGTGCCGTGACAATCTGTTATGCATATACATATACCCGGTTTTCCTTCCTATTCTGACGAGATCCGGAATTGCACAGCACAGCGCAACTTGGCAGGGCAGAAATGGCAGGGGAGCGCCCGGAGCGGGGAAGGAGCTAAGGTTGACTTGAGTCCTTGACCTGAAGCGAGCCGCGAGGACGAAGACGATATACATTACGGAAGAATAGAATTGAAAGTACTCTGTACCTACTCTGTATCAATTAAAACAATAAAGATCTAAAATGCACGGCCACTGTAAATGCATTGGAGCAAATTTGGTCATTGATGCTCATTCGCATAGCGCCTTTTCGGGACTCTCCATACCTATTATGTAGTCCAATTGACATTCGAATTGTTACACATGCTGGTCACGAGCATGAAGATTCAAGACCTCCCAGATGAGGTCTCCGGAAAGCATTGAACGCCGGACTGGACTCGGACCAGTCTCCCGGTGCTACAGCCTCGATGCATTCACATGTGCTACATGCTACACAGGCGGCGACATGAGTCTGGAATGAAGGGTAACAAACCAGCGCAGCATCATAGGTACTGTACCAAGGTACATACATGCCTACCTACCATCGCGCCGGTTGTCGAGTTGTCCAGGGTCCTGGTTGCCCAATGCCATTGTGGTGCCGCCACGCCCATCGCCACCCTGGGCCCTAACCTCTACCTATTCTCCTCCCTCTACGGAGTACATACGGAGTATGTATGTACTGCCGGGGAAGGATTCGTCCTTCATCCACTTCCAAGTTCCACCACTTTTAGACTTGCCAGCCCGAGTCAAACATGCGCAACATGTCATTGCTCAACGAGTCAACATGCACATCCACACCCACGTCGACGGCACGCCGAATCGCCCACTCTCTGCCATAGGAGGTCTCAGGTGCATTTGTAGGTACCTAGGTAGGTGTCTGCATCTGACCATCTTTCATCTTGCCTGCAAGCTGGTACATAACCCAGCGTCCCGGTCGTCGCCCAAGCTTCACCCTCGCTGCCGTGTTACCCCCAGTGGTATCGGGAATTTTCATCTACAAAGAATAGGTAGGTACCTAATTGCACTAATCGACTCGTTTCAATTCGTACCCCATCATCATAGGTACCTAGGCACTCACCAACGCGGAGAGTGAAGATTGCCACTGAAGGGTTGAGCGACACGGCGCACACCATCCTGTGCTCCAAACCCTCTCAACTTCCGGTCGTGAGCTGCTCGTCGACCACCCGTCGGTAGTTGGCTCATGGCCTGGGTTTTCGGCCTGCAGGCGCAAGCGTCTTGGCGTGCTTCCAGGTCCTTGTTCTTTTTACGGAGTGGGGATCCCAGTTCCAGCCTTCCAGGTCCTACGTATGGAGTACGGACTCACGGAGTACATACATGTAGGTATGTAATAGGGTTCGAAAAGGGTCCTTAGTTTCTCAGGCTTGATATATGTAGGTATGTCCTCCGTACCTATGAGGTACGCTATGTACCTAGCACATTGCACATAGGTATTTGCGACTGCACATGTGTGCGCATGCATGTCCAAAGACAATACAAAGCAACCACGAGACGAAAACGAAGCCGACAAAACTGGCGTTCTGGGCCGCGTGGAGTCGACTCCTTGGCTTCTCAAATCCAGCCGCTTTGTCGCCCCTGGCCGTCAGGCCAATCTTTTGGCGCCAAGCTGATGTTGCAATTGTAGGGAGAGTCACCACGTACGTACATACCTTTGCTCTGTACAGAGTATACTTGCACCTACGTGCGGAGTACAGAGTACCTATACATCGAGCAGATGATGCCGTCACACTTGATTTCGTTACCGATCGCGCGCGATGCTAGCGACCGTTGGCAATGTGGTGTTGCAAGGCTGTGCGAGTCTGACGTGAGGATTGCGGTCCCTCCCTGATTCACGGAATTGCAATGGCCTGATGTTGTTGTAGGTACTCCATAGGTGCAGCTAAGCGGAAATAATATTATTTACCATTCGTTGTCACATAGTTGTTCATCATTATTCCTCCTTGGGGACACGATAACCCCAGACAACAGACGAGGCAGCAGCCATACACCTAGGTATGTGTGTACATGTGCTTATTCTCTCTCCGCTCCAACAAGTGGCCCGGCCCCTTGACGTCGCTTCTCGCGTCGCGGGCGCCACAATTCCCGTCAGATCGTTCAGCAAAGCCCACGAGTTTGGAGTGAATGAGCGGGCTTTATTTGGCTGGCGGCTGGCTGTCCGGTTGTCTGGAATAGCCAACGGATCGACTAACGCTCTCGGGCCAAGATGCCCTAGCCGGGCCGGCCTTAGTCTAGCGTCTGCCCGCTAGTGCCCCTGCAGCTGTGCTAGTGGTCCGACTAGCGCGCGTGATAGGTAAATACCTACGGAGTACATACATACCTATGTACTCCGTACATGCATACCTATTATGTACCTACTACGGAGTATGTACTCAGTAGATCCAGCTAGGGACAATTGCGCCACGCCAGCCACGCACCTCACCGTCCAGATGAGCGCAACGCCGCCGTCAACCGCCGTGGTGGTGCCAGTGGGTACCTATACCAGTGATAAAAGTGGCGACAGTTTGCATTGACAGATAGCATTGACAGTGCCAGTGCCAGCGCCAGTGACGGTGGCAGTGACGGCGACAAGTAGCAGCGACAACGACCATCGACGGCGATAGCGACAGTGACATTAGCGAGTGGCAGCTGGAGGTGGCGCCAGGCGTCTGCCCTAGTAGCCTGTAGGTAAGGTGGAAGAAACCTATGACGGAACTGGTGGCGTTCGACGCTGGGAAGGAAGGTGCTCGGCACGCGGTTGCCCCTCCGGTGCCTTGCCTCGCCTTGCCTGGCCCTCTTGCCCGGTCCTTGGTCCCGGGTCCATCCCCTCCTTTCTCCCTTTCCACCCGTCACCAGCCAAGCACATGCAGGCCCACAGACCACCGGCGCGCGGGCTGCGATGCGGCCCGTGATTCGCCCTTCGGGACAATCCACACACCCACACACCCCTCATCCGCTTCGAACCCCATGCCGTCAATGCGCTTCCCAGCTTTGGGGTTAGCTGGCTTGGCTGGTTGGCCAGTTGTTTCTTCTGGCTCTTGTGGTTGTTCCGGCTGTTCGCTGTTCGCCGTTTCCCGTTTCGCTATTCGGCCTGTTTGGGCGCGGCTGGCGCTGGCCTGTGGTGCCTGGAGTGTGCCTGCAGTGACTGATTGGAGTGATTGGAGTGATTGGAGTGATTGCTTTGATTGGCGTGAATCCGGGTCTGGTGCCAACTTCCCGGCTCTCCGTCTTCCTTCTCCTTCATTCATCTTGCGATCCGTTGAAATACGCTCGACCAGACACCTGCTTCTGGTCGACAACTTGTTGCGTTGCCATTTCTGTCTATTTCCTATTCCTGAATCCTCCCTGCTTGCTATCTGCGTGGCGTCTGCGTGGCATTTGCGGGTACTGGACGCACGCGCGATTGGCAAGTCTTTTGCGCCGAATGGTGGCACAGAGTCCGTCTTTCGTCGACCCAGCGAACTCATATTTTCCCTCGCTGGCTTCTCGGGCGTGCCTCACGTTATTTCTATCAGTTCCGCCGGACTGGGCCCTTGCTTAACGCTGCCAAACATCACAAGCACCGGAGGGAACACGGGAACTATTGTATGTCTTCCTCTTATGTACTGCATTGACTTGATTCGGCCGCCTTGTTCCCCTTGTCACGTCTCAACACTCGGCGCTCGCTCGTATCCGAGTATTCCTTCCCACATCCTTGGATACCAGCCAGCACCATCGCCGCACAGCCCCTCCCGTCTTGCTCTGATTGCACTTCTCCTTCAAATCACCGACATCCCGCGAGTGACGTTTGCTCCGGTACGCTGACAAATTTGATGCCAAGCTTGTGAAGCCTGTCTGTCTTCGTACTTGCGGTTTAGGAGAAGAGTGATATTCAAGTGACAATGACTCCTGCCGCTTCAGCACCGACCAAATTACCACGCGATGCGGTGGCACGCATCCATCGCACGACCAGAGAGAACCGGAGTCTCTGGTATCAGTTGACTGTCCTTCAGCAACCGGAACGAGCCAGAGCATGTGGCTCAGGCATGAAAGGTGAGTTGGGCGTTTCCACCAGGCCATGCCGGCTTGCTTGCAGAGATCTCCTGGTCAGCAGGCCTTTTCTTCCAGTTGGCTGCAGACCAGACGTCGGAGTTCAAACGTACATGCTAACTCGACATCTCTCCCGTAGCAAACAGCGACAGACGACCAGTAGATCCTCCACCAGTCGTCGAGCTGCGCATTATCGAGGGTCCCTCGGTAGAGGAGGGCAAGGACATCACCTTCGACTACAATGCCAACTTCTTCCTCTATGCCAGTCTCGAGCAAGCTCGCACTCTGGCCCACGGTCGTGTGCAGAGCTCGGCGGCGTCTAATCCTCCCATTTTGACAGGCGTACCGGCTTCCGGCATGGCTTATTTGGATCGGCCGGTAGAGGCCGGTTATTTCATCTTCCCTGACCTGTCGGTCCGTCATGAGGGCCACTTTCGCCTGGCTTTTAGCTTGTTCGAGACGACAAAAGAGGAGAAGGATTTCGACATGGATCCCATCGACCCAGATTTCCCGCCGGGCGTCGACTGGCGGATGGAAATCAAGACGCAGCCTTTCAACGTCTTTAGCGCGAAGAAGTTTCCCGGTCTCATGGAGAGCACCCAGCTCAGCAAGACAGTCGCTGACCAGGGTTGCCGAGTAAGAATCAGACGCGACGTGCGAATGAGGAAGCGAGACAGCAAAGCGTGCGCATTTGAACGCAGAGAAGATGATTACTGCCGCCGAACTGCCACACCTGCACCCGATGACTCCCAGAACAATCGAGACCGTTCTCACAGCAGCTCGAGCGAGAATCACGCGTCATACAGCGCCGAGGCCTCGCGCCGACCGTCCGGCGTTGATGCCTATCGTCCTGCTCCGCCTGCTCCGGCTCCTCCTCGCTATGAATCAGCCCTGCCAAACCGTGCCTCCGGCCACGTTCGGTATTTGGATCACTCGGCACCCCAATCTCATTTTGCCGATTCCCGACGTTACGCGCTCCCTCCACAAACGCCCGCGCATCACACTAACCCGTCAGCGTCATATCCATCGACGTTCTCCTCTCCCTACGGCAAACCGGAACCGAGCAACTACGGCTATGCTCACCACTCCCGAAGCTTGAGCTCGACTTGTCCGTCACCGGGGCCATCCATCAGACCTGACCTGCGGAACGAGCGTAGTTCTGGTGGATGGACGCAACCGGCAGCACCTGCCAGCACAAGTTCTCATGATTTCAGGCGCAACTCTTCGTCACAGCCACCTCCTTTGCCTTCTGGTCTGCAAGATAGGCCGCAATATCAGCAACCGCAATATCAGCAACCGCAATATCAGCGATCGCCCTATCAACAATCGAGTTATCAGCAATCACCATATCAGCAATCGTCGTATCAGCAATCGCCGTATCAGCAGTCGCCGTATCAGCAATCGCCATATCAGCAACCGCAACAGACGCAGCAGTTGCAGCATCCGGCAAAGACGTACGCGCCATCTATCTCCGCCGTCTCTACTGCAGCTTCTACAGCCGCCTCTACCACGGCGCCTGTCGCCGCGATCACTGCCCCGTCATCATTGGCTCCGCTCAAGATCGCACACCTGGTTCTCCCTAATTCGCTTCCTCCCATTGAGCCCCAACCTCGGCGAGAAAGCATCTCTGTTCCTATGTTGTTGACGGGAGAAAAACGGAAACGTGACGAAGTCTTTCCGCCATCTCCGCGGCCCACTTCGCGACCCTTGCACAATCGCCAGCGACAAGACAGTGCTTACCTTGGCCGCACGCACGGCCCGTCTTCTGACCGTGACTTGGGCACTTATGCGAGAGCGGATGGCCAGCTTCGCGTAATCGATTTTGATGAGGTTTGAGGATGAGTCGCCCCTGCTGCTAGGATGATTTTCTCTACCTGTCTCTTAGGAGACTGGATTGACGTGATGAACATGAGGCTCGATAGCCACGGGTACAGGGCAGAAGGAAGACTTGTGTAGCGCACTGCTTGCTGTTATTGATTCGCGGCACTTGACGTCCTCCCTTGCCTTCGCGGCCCTTTCACAACCGCCAGCGACAATAAATCGCATATGGACGCAAGTACGGTATATCTCCTGACCCTTAGCCGGGCACTTCTGCGAGAGCCAACGGCCAGCTTCACGTAGTTGGCAACAGCGTTCGACTATGAGACAGTCCCTACTACTAAGATTTTTTTTCTGGATTCTGCCTCCTCGAAGATTGGATGACATGTTGAACATGAGGTACGATAGTAAGAGTGAAGGGGTTCCGCAAAATACCTCATATACCGCACTACGGCGCACTGGTTGCTGGTAATCAACTTGCCGCGTTTCTGTCAATTTGTCGATTTCATCGGGCTAGCTTGAATGAGTGTTGAAGTCCCTTCTTCCTTCTTGTATTCTCTCGTCCCCCTGATCGTGTCATACCCTTGAGACTTGACGAAGTGGTGTTCTGGGGGCTGTGGTCTTCTTTATGTTCTATGCGCGGCTTCAAGGCTGCTCGCCGTGCAGTTGTGCACGTGTTAACGATCAGCACGTATTTACGTGTTATTTTATCTACATAATCGTTTTCCTGGACTATGTAGTTGCGCCACTAGTCTTGGTCCTTGACAGGTTTTCTTCTGATCTCTCATTTCATGGTTACATGATGTTATTGCACGGTGTTGTAACTATTTACTGTTTGGATATATATGTACCTACGCTTGACTCGAACAGATCTTCTCAAATTGTCTCATCATGCTTTACTGTTATGGGCTAGTCTGGTATTCTGTGTAATTAAAATACTCACCATAGTGGAGGAGGTGGCAAGGAGACTAGCCTGCCACGCGATACTTTATTGTCCCGATATAGGTCCAAAAATCCATCAATCTACGGCTTCGCTTTTCGTAAATATCTCAAACCCTGTCTTCTGGGGAAAAAAGCCTCCTCAAGCTACCTGCCTGCTCAGCCCGCCCGTGGAGAGATTACTTCGAGCCCCCTCTTACATATAGAAAAGGGAGGACCTACCTATGTATTCGGATTCTGTGCAACTTATTTGGGATTTCAAAAGGGCATGCGATTGCGACCTTTTGTATCAACGCCCTCGTGAGCTTTCTTAGAAGTAGTATTTTGGCTTGAGTTTGGGGGAGTTCTGCCGCAATGAATATCATGTACAAGTGCTCCTCTCAAGGAGTCAGGGTGATGAAGCCATCGAGGGTAATACTATCGTCGCGGCGCGCTGGCAATGAATCGCTTTTCGCCGCTTTCAAGGGTACCAGCGGCTGAAACTCACGATACTGGATTCCTGGCGTTCGGGCCGCTTCAATGAATGGCGTTGGTGTGAGAGACTGGCTTATTGCAGCCTGGGGTCAGTGATGGGATTATGTTTCTTGAGGAGGGAATAATGGAGAAATGCCCGCTTTTCTCTGGTTCTAGACTTGAAACAGAGAGAATAAAGAGGTGTTCGCGTGCTCTTTCTCGCCAGCGCGTTGCGCTTTCGGTGGTGGCTCCGGGAAGCAATCCGCCATACTGATGAGGCAAGCCAAGCTCGAGAGTCGAACCCATCACGTTTTCGTGAGGCTCTGAAGCTGATTTGGTGGCAAGAGGATATTCGGAGCTGGATAAGAACGACCTCAGAAAGCTACTAAGTATGCCGATAAGGAAGCCGATCGTCTTGTTGCGTAACTATCATCGGAGTGGCCAGTGGTTGGAGGATGGGGTGGTTCGACTTACTCCGTAATCGTGATGTTATGCCAGACATGCCGTCAAGTCCCGCCTAACATGTAGACGGACAGGCCACTGTTGCCAGGAGACGTACAAGACGAAGCTGTATGCAGCTGCTTGCAGTCGTTTGCTCAGGAAATGATGCCAACAAGTCGCCTTGCATCCCAGGTCCTTGCATCCTTGCATACCTAGGTACATATGTATGTACCTAGGCCAAGTCCAGATCTCTCTCGGCAAAGACGTCAAAAGATGACGAAGTGGAGACCAACGGGACCCCGCGCAGGGATTGTCAGGGGAAAGACCCCCGTTTGACACCGTTGCCATGGTGAGATCACGTGCCGTGACAGGGGTCTTGTGTGAAAGGTTCCGTCACTTCTCTCCAAGTCAACAAGGAAATTTTTTGGGGGCAAAATTGCGAGTCGTTGCAGGACAACGGGGCATCATTTCCCGGCCAATGTGCAGCGTCGTACTGAACCTTTTGTTGCTGTCACTATTTGTTTTGTTTTGCTTCGTGGATGAATCACTGGGCCTTCTGTTCACTTTGCCTTTACTGGAAGCTCGACTCGACTGAACTACTGATTTCTCTTTCTGTCTGTCTGTCTTCATCTTCATCTCTCTTACTCTCTCTATCTCTCTTGCAATAAGAGTCTACATTCAGT
Organism: Claviceps pazoutovae; assembly: GCA_018360065.1. Lineage (NCBI taxonomy): Eukaryota > Fungi > Ascomycota > Sordariomycetes > Hypocreales > Clavicipitaceae > Claviceps > Claviceps pazoutovae. Next base: position 85,175 of record SRPO01000020.1, read on the forward strand.
TCGTGTCTACAATAACAATAACCCAGAAGGTGCTCAAGTATCGACAGATATATTCACGCAGCGTCTGAGTTCACAGCTCATGAGACCATTGTTGAGCCATTTTCTTTCCGTACGCGAAATTACCACCCCAGGAAAGGAAGGGGCTTCTTGACTCGAGTAAGCCAAAAGCTGCCACTTCCCGCCTTGAACGGTCGGGGCATACATCGGTGCAGATTCAAGCGACCAGAAGAAGATATTGCCCTTGCCCTTGGGTTGAGCAGACAAATACCAAGGTCCAGGCCAGACAGGCCCACCAGCACTTGAACAGGCAGACACCACAAAATAAAGAAGAAGACCCAACGACTTACCACATTTTACTTCACCAGCACAATGGGCTCGCCTAGAAGCAGCGCCCATCTGCTCGCCCAACGAGGCCGCTTCCAAGAAGGCTCCATGAACGACCGCGTCTCTGCCGCACCGCCCATGCAGTTCCTCGATCCGTCAGAGAGAGCCGCACTAGAGAGGCCCGTCTTCTGGGAGCACCAGTCCAGCCGGATGGGCCCCTCGGCGTTTATGCCCAGTGAAGCACCCACGGGCGGCGCCGACGACAAGAGAGCCAGCAAGATGGGCATCCTAGGTCAGATGTGGGAGGGAATGCGCGGCAAGCTACGCATGCGAAGCCACGACGAGAAAGAAAGGCCGTCCGCTCGAGAGGATACCACCAAGTACCGAGAAGACAGATTCGATGACACGAGAACGAGATTCATGGACAAAGCGTCCCAGCAGGGCGACAGCAGTATCCAACGCCCTTCGCGAGACGAAGTCCTCGCCAATTACCAACACCTCGTTGCTTCAGGCTTCTTCTCTTCTCGTACCATACAGTCTACGCGGTTCGCTCCGCCTCGTCCCACTACATCTCACGGCCCCAACGGCGCTGCTGCTACTCCCCCGCAATGGCCCCTTACACCACCACCCGTCCCGAGCGTGAACCTGAATGCCATCCCGATGCCTCAAACACCCATGCAGACTCGTCGCCCAAGTCAGGTATATTCGCCCGTAAGTGCTGCCTCTTCACGCGGCACGAAGCGCGCGGCAGTTGATTCGCCACCCGCGGTAAGAAACGCAGCGGACGATATTCGCGGCGCGTCTCACAATAACGGCATTAATGGCATTGATGGTATTGAAGATGACGAGGCGGAGGATGATGCTACGTTGGCGCATCGCTTTCTCCCGAAGCGTCTCCGCCAGACGGCCTCGCGAGATATCTCGCTCCCGAAAATACGGAGCGTGGCGTCGCGCAAGAATCTTCGCTCTGCCGTGGCTGCTGCACGGAGGAGTCTCTTGATGAGCGCTGGTGCTGGCGCTGCAACGCAGCATTTAGCGAGTGGCGGTGAAGGCGGTGACGCCGCTCATGATCGTGTACAACAACAGACAAACAGGCTGTCAATGAAACTAGGTGGCTCGTCGAATGGCCAGAGTAGCACGGCGTCAAGGACGGATCAAGATGATGCGCGTGTGGCCTCCTCGGTGGGAGCTTCGTCCCCTGGGAGGAAGATCAAGCGTGCTACTAGTGCCAGGGGGTCGAAGGGAAGGAGGGGTGTCGAGGTCAATCCTGCGATGGTGTTTGGGCCGGCGATTGGGACTGAGACCGCGCAGATGCAGATGCAGATGCAAACTACGGGGCAGGGCCAAACGTTGAGTGTGGTGCCGGATGCGAATAGGGGGATTCCGAGCGTTCCCATCATTCCGGCCAAGTTTACGTATGGAGAGGATCGGGAGAATGGGGGTCCTTGGAGGGGATTGAGGTGGGGGTGATCAGCGGCCTTGAGAGTTGGACACCTTTTCTCTTCTTTCATACTTTGTTTGTTTGCCTTTCCCCTTTCTGAGTTCAGACATCTTCGTTGTTGGACTTGTTGAACTGTGAGCCGAGGGTCTTCGGGAAGGGGACCTTATCGCTCGGCCAAGGGCCCATGCCATGTTGAAACTTGTGGATATACAGTACTCTTTCTTGCCAGGGACATGCAAGATTGACCAGTGGCATATGAGATGCACATGATGGACATATGATTTTGTTGGATGTTTGTTTGCTTTCCGCGCATGGCAGGACGGTACAGGAAGATGGCCTACGCTTCCTTCTGTTTCTTTTTGCTTTTTCTCTTCGCTCTCAATCATTCGTTTGCTTTGTTTTCTGTTCTACTGCTGGCATTTTGCTCTGGTCTCTTCTTTTTTCTCCTTTTGAGTTTTCGTCTGCAATCTTTTCGGCTTGTCTGGACCGGATTTATGTCTTCTGGGAGTGTGATTCGTCACAAGTCTATTGGTGATACGTGGGGATGCCAATTCTTGGCGATCTGTGCCCTTTATGCTGGATGGTGTGGCTGCCTGCCCTTTTTTGGGCTTGATTTTACTGTCGCTGGACTTTTCGGAGGGACTTTGATGGATGAATTTGGTGGATTGACTCGATAAATGGATTCGATGGATAGACTTTGCCGGATGGACTTTGCCGGGCCGGATCATCGTCACGACTTACATTTTATGAATTATGGCACAGAATGGTATGATTTTTATGAACAATGGAATACGGACTGCGCTTCTCATAGACTTCCCTTTCTTCTTTTCCTAGTGACTAGATCGCGTTATGTTGTCAGACAAATGTTTCTGCTGGATAGTCGCGTAATAAGAAAGAACTTGTATCTGTTTCTCCTCCCGTTTGTCACTCATGGTACTGAAGTTGGCAAAGAGCATCGGCTTGTGGAACGCGCGTTACAGTGCGGTGCTTTGGTGATGTAAGGCGTCGCATCGCGGGTATATAAGACGGCTTCAAATGCATCCTGAGCAGTGTGGAGTGATGACGTGCTGTGTCTTTTGATAGGGGTCAGGACATGGGTCACTGGTTATCCCCGAAAGATGGTGCACTCTACTGGCTGATACTTTGGTGTTCGAAGTTGCCTGATATAATGCAGCTCTAGGGACCTTGACCTTGTTTCTCGTCTATCAAAGTGAAGGGTGCAAAAGACGCAGGTCGTGGGCTTTGTGCGCAACTACGGCATCACCGCCCAAAATAGAGTGGAACCGCGCCGCAGATCGATTACGATCCCCCTCCTAAAAAACCCTCCATTCAACTCTACAAGCCCATCGTCTGTTCGGCCAATACATCAGCTTCAACGGCCCAAAAACAACAAATTCACACAAGGCCATGCTCTCGCGGGTCTTCCAACGGAGGCTAACGCCTTCGTCGCTGCGCATATGCCATCCACAACTCTCGAGTGCCTGCATCCGAGCCACCGCGCCCCAACGACGATGGATCACACCCGCGCCTCAATCTGGCGACGGACCGCTCATGTCTCGACGAACTGATCGAGAATTACCCGGTACGTCATACCACGCCTACTCATGAGAATTTCATGCGATGTCTCTCTCCCCCCCTCCCCCTTTCATTATGTCCCCCTTCAGAGAAATGACCACCAAAGTCTAATCGCAATCCCTCTCCGCCCAGAACTCTCCCAAATCAAATACAACTGGGCCCGCACTCTCCCCATCTTCGCCGTCGTCATCGCCATCTCCGCCTTCGCCCTCCTCAACTACGAAAAGTCGTCCTCCCCGATTGTGACCTCGACCATGTACGCCCTCCGCACCAACGCCCGCGCGCGGAGCATCCTCGGCGACGACATCTACTTCAGGAGCCAGATCCCCTGGATTAGTGGCCCGATGAATAAGCTTCAGGGTAATATTGATATTACCTTTGACGTCAAGGGCAGCAAGAGCTGGGCGACTATGCGCTTTGCGAGCCGTCGCCCGTCGCGGCGGGAACTGTTTGAGACGACGGAGTGGAGTTTGACGACGGAGGAGGGCGAGTGGGTGGATTTGTTGGATGAGGAGGAACCTCTTGCGACGGTGATGGCTGATGGGGTTGCGGATATGGCGTTGGGGGGGAGGGAAATGAAGCCTAAGAGGGGGTATCGGAGTTAGGTTGAATGAGCGAGTGTGTTCGCATATTCCTGCCTCAATAGAAGTGAAGGGGGTGGAGGGTCTAAAAAACTAAAAGAGGCCATCGGGTATGCCGTGCAAGGCTCATGCATGGCATGGAGTAGATGGGCCTTTTCATGTTGTTGTTTGTTGAGTATTGTCTGTCCTGTCTCTCAGGCACATGATTCGGGAAACACGGATAGGTATGGCAGCCCACTCCCTGTATAACAAGGCTTTGATCTGAAAAGCCTAACTATTTTTTTTTTCTCAACACACATACACATACACATACACGTATAGCTGTACAATCAATCACCACAAGGGGTGCAAAGTGCCGAAAAGAGGGAGTCATGATATCCTCGTCCTATCTCACGTCACACATGCAGAACAAGATGTCGTGATTGCCTAGATGTTCTTGTATATACACACTTAGTTGTACTGCAAACCGTAAGGTATCCACGATACTTATAAAGAGGGAGTGGCCGTGCCTCTGCATCCCATTTCATATCATACAATTCCGATACATCTTCGCACTTCTCCGCAGAAGGAGCACCACCTATCGTCATGCCTCTTTACCACTTGCTATGTTCTCCGAACAGTCCCCAGAAGTGTCCCTTTCTCACTTGTCGTATTGTTCCATGGCCCTGAAACGCCTCGTCCTCTCTAGTAGTCTTCCTCAGAAAGCTGTGATATGCCCATTCGTCTCTTATCGTCTTCTCCCCAAAAGCCTCAGAATGCCTCTATTTCTCCTCACTTTGCAATCACAAGTCCAGCCGACCCGCTTGAGCCAGTCGCGCCCCCTTCAACTCCACATGCCTCTTCCTCGCCTCCTCGAGATGCTCTTCAAGACCCGGATGCCTCTCCTTCAGAGCCCCTGCCGCCCATTCGCGGAAACGCTCCGAAGGGGCCTCACTGAGCTTGGCGTCCTGCAGCTTGACCGTCCGGCCCTTGGGTCCCGGCACAGCCCCATTAACAATGACGATGCCCAGCTCATTATCCACCTTGAGGACCTTGAGGTTATGCACTGTGCACCATTCATTTCCCATGCGACCAGGCATCTTCTTGCCGGGCAAAACACGACTACCACCACCCTGCGACGCACCCAGCGATCCCATCGTGCGGTGGTTCTTGGAGTTTCCGTGCGAGGCGCCCTGACCCGAGAATCCGTGACGCTTCATGACACCCGCGAAGCCCATGCCGCGCGACTTGGCGCGAACGTCGACAATTTGGCCCTTCTTGAACCAGTCTGGCAGTAGCTGTGCGCCTACGGGTAGGAGGCCGCTCTCGTTGCGGACCATGAATTCGGCGAGTTCGGTCTTGGGTGCCATGCCCTTGGCCTCGAAGTATCCCAGCTGCGGGCTAGGTACGTTGGTGGGGGCCCGTGAGCCCATGCCAATCTGTACGGCCCAGTAGCCGTGTCTTTCTCTTGTTTTGTTGGCGACGACTTGCACCTGGTCGAGCTGCAGGACCGTACACGGAACGTACTGCTTGCCGATAAACAGGCTCGTCATGCCCTTCTTCGTAGCCAGGACGCCGGTGCGAAGGGGTGTTGAGCGTTCTCGCCGTTTTAAAGCCGCCGCGGGCCCTGTAGTGAGGACGGGGAGACCCGAGTTGGGCTGGTTGAAGCGGCGGTGCTTGGATCGTGGTGGTGCTGTCGACCAGCCATATTTGATGCCTCGCTGGGAGATCAAGGGGAGGAGAGGGCGATGACGGGAGGGATCGAGGCCAATGAGGGCCGATGGCTGTGGCAAGGCCACCCGTGACGAGAGACGGGGTGGCATGGCGCCGATTGGGATGATGTCGAGCTGATGTCGGATGTGTGGTGAGATGTGAGTCGTGACAAGGCGAAGACGATTCTTCCACGGCGCAGCGCAATCGAGGTTGGATTTTTGGGCCACCAGCTTGCACGAAGCGGGTCGGATATTCGTCGGGTCTATGTACCTAGTACCTGCTCAGTGCTCAGCGCTCAGCGCTTCAACACAGGTACATACCTCCTAAGGTACCTGTTAAGGTAAACAGAACAACACGTCTCGTGAGCCGTTCCACATAAAAAAAAAGACACTCTAATGTACAATATGTGAATTTTAGACACGAATGTGATAGCTCTAGACGCTGGAAAGGAAATATGCAATCGTGACTTGTAATAGACCCGCAAGCCAAGAGTCGTAAATCGTACATTCGTCCCTACACTTTACTCCTATCCCCTTCACATCCCTAACCCTCGTCCCATCTTATTCGTACTCGTCCCCCTCACCGCATGATCCCCCGGCTGCGGTGCCGCCTCATACAGGATATTCGTAGGCGCCTTGCCCAACCGCGTCCACTCTCCCCTGAATCCCAGATAGCTTATTCGCGAGGCGGGCTCGTCTCCGTCTCCAAAGTTGTCCACAAAGAAGAGCACCAGCCGCTGCACGTTGCCGAACAGCGCTCTTCTGACCGGTATCTCCTGCACATCCGACGTCTGCGACAGCTCAATCTTCTGCAGCGGCTCGAGGTCCTCGGCGGTGGAAAAGTCCATGCTGTCGTGGTTGACGAACAGATGGAGGGTCTTGGGAGCGGAGGGCGAGTTCGACGTGCGGATGAGGATGGAATGGAGTTTGACCTGAGCTGAGAATCTGTGCTCTGATTAGAAATTTGTATATCAACCTGAAATATGCATTGCCCAGGGTTTTGTGAAAAGGTTGAGGATAGAAGTGGCTGTTGTTGTCCAAGTCGCAAAGCTGCCTGCAGGCAAAATGCCCGGGGTCACGCAGGCCGTAACGAATGCAAAGAGAAGGAAAGTGACCAAAGATATGGAAGCAAGCACACGATCAAGGTATAAAACATACGGCACCGTCATCAGAAGCTGCTCATCCGCATCGCTCATCAGCTCCGGCTCATCGCTCAGCCTCTCCCCCCACGTCTTCCTGACGATAACCTTGCCCGCATCCCTCTCTGACTCATTGAGCGTGATGATGTCGTCAAAGACTATTTGCTGGTATAGCGAGGACTGCAGCGCTGGGGTGATGTCGTCTGAGTGATCATGGTCGTGGTCGTGGCCGTGGTCGTGCCCGCCATGGGCGGCGTGCTCGTCGTGGCAATGAGACATGGGTTATTTTGTATCAAGAAGCAAGTGCCTCTCTGCTTCGATCGTGTGCTTGAGCGTGTAAGAATCGACGATAATATTGCCGAGGCAGACTTTCGATGAGGTCGGGAGATAAGGTGCTAGATGGTGGTTGGTAGATGTGCGCTTGCTTTCGACAGGGTGGGTGCTCACGAGTCACTGCTGTGATTCTGGATGAGTTTGTGCTCCGCTGAAGACGCGTCTCCGGGCGGCAACTTTACGCGATTCCAACGTCGGAGTCTGAGAACACAATGTGCATTGCTAGCCAGTTCTTTGAAAATCGGCGTGTGTTACTCTGACTTTAATCTCTCTTCACATCAACCGGATATGCATTTACGTCGTCCCATCCTACAAGGTTCATTTTCGCGCCCCTGCGTTGCTATTTAAAAGCCAAAGGAAGCAAGAGGCTCCCTGTTGTTGTTGTCAAGACTCAAGGCAACAAGATGGCCCATAGAACCGAATGCCAGGGGGCAGAATCATAGTTGAAGACTGAATTAGCTATACTTCAAAGAGGAACTACGTCCTAAAACAAGAAGAAAACGGAAACGGCGAGTGTCCCCTTCTTCATCTCCTTCTTCATGTCCTGAGTATGCTCCCGCAACTCCTTGAACCAAGTGCCCAAATTCCTCCTCGTCATGTTGAATACCGAATATTCCTCCAATCTCCCCAGATGCCTCAGCACACAAGGTGACACAACAAAACACCCAAAAACAGCAAGTGATAAAGAGAGGTCTATTATCAAGGTGTAGATGGTATATTCAAGCAAATACCAACGAATCTGAAAGAAGATCTATAATCAAGTACATATAAAGGGTATATCCAAGAAAACGCCAAGGCAAAAAAGGGCATCTCATCAAAACACACAAAACCCATCCTAGGCTCCAGTAGATCGCCTACCTAAACCCACTCTTCCTCTTCCCCTTCTTCACAACTTTCCTATCCCCAAAAACACCCGATACCGGTTGACTCATCGCCACCGACGGTCCCGCAACCACAAAGCTTTGAGACGATCCCGGTACAGCTTGTTGACTCGACATGATATGCATGGCAGGAGTCCGTCGTTGTGTCAAGTCCACAAAGGTATCTTCCTCGCGGTTGGTTTCACCAACCGGCCGCCTCATGGGGGGCAGCTTGTACTTTTCGGACTGAGCCCTCTTCCTGGACTCGACTCGTCGGCGTCGTTCTTTAATGTGGGAGAACTTTGCCTCTTCAGCGAGTGCCACGGAAGAAATGTAGTCATTTGTGTCGACGCCTCGTTCCGAAGGCCAGTATGATAGAACCTTTGGCGGTTTGAGAGGCCCCAACGTGCCGGGCGTTAGCGTCGGGCAAAGAAGGCGCAGGCGTTGAAAGGCAGCATCCACGGGTTCCGCGGCTTCATTGGCTCCTGGTGAGGACACGGGTTCAGCGGGTGATGACGCCGCGACTTTGATGTCAGGCTGGGTGCTGCGGTGACTGGATTGCTGGGTGATGTCATCGGCTGCATGGCGTTCTACGTCGCTCGAGGTGCCTGCCTCTAAGAAGGGCTCTAGAAGAGGCACGTCTTGCACTAGACAGCCGTAACTCGACAGGTAAAAGTCTCTCGCTACCTCGCAGACCCAGATAAGGCGCACAAGTTGCATTTCTTGTGGTAGCGAGGGCGCAGATTGGAGCCAGAAATCTGAAAACTGCTTTACCAAAGAAGAATACTCCAACACAGAGCTCGATGGTTCGTTGCCATCTACATCACGTCTCCTTAGCTGCGTCACGATAGCACTATTTCCAGTGCTTCTCAGCAGCTCCCACATATCCGGTTCCATGCTATCACTAAGCGGGTCGTAGGCAATAGGCTCCTCTGCGTTGGAGAATAGCTGCATCCTTCATTATACCGTTAGCAGGCTCCATGATGCTGGGGTCCGTAAAGAGTGTACTCACCACGATGTGAGGGGGATAGTCCCATTCTCCAATATGCCATGGTCGAAATTGTTTCGTATAAATGCTATCATGTCTGTTGGTAAGCCGCATGCGCCTCGATCAATAGCGCTCAACAGCTGAGAGGAAATTTCCTGTAAGATTCCGTCTACTTTCAGTAGTTTGGGACGCGGTTCGTACTTGGCGGCATCTTGATTCGGCATCTCAATGTTGATCGTCTTCCTCTTCATGAGCAAACTATTCATGTTTTCGTCTGTCATCCCGTCAGGGACCACGAACAAGTTTTCCATTTGCCTCAAAAGCCGCTTTCGTCTTTTCTTGTGACGCCTGCGTTCCTCTGAATGTGACCAAGAAACTCGAAATGTGGGAAGCGTCACGTTGATGGTTGGGTCTGGCGAGCTTGCGCAAATGCAGTATCGGACGCTCAAGTCCTCGCCAAGAATGGTCATCTGGTAAAATTTCACGTCATTGTGTATGTACTCTAGTCCTGGACCAGGCTTGCCTGAAGCCTGAGGATCATTTTCAAGCTTAGCCGGCCATACTTTGATAAGCTGCGCCTTGTTAATAGCGGAATGCTGGCCCGCGGAGGACAACGACGTCATGTGTCGATGATATTGAGGAAGCTGGGTCTCGGGAGAGAGGCCAAACCAGTATACAGTAAGCTGACCCACGTTGGGTGAGTGTACGAACACCATTGTGCTGCTGCCATTATCTTCTGAAGCACGGCACGTGGACATCCTGTAGTCCTCGTTGTCAAAACCAACGTGGGAGCACGCCAAAAGCAAAGTAGGTCGCAGGACGGTTTCTGCAACTCCTTGGGTCAGTGCAAGGTCCAACCAGATGATTTGTCTGGCGGTCAGCACAAATACATGGCGTGGGTTCGCCGGGCTTTGTTCGACTCCTATGATCCAATCCGGTGCTAGCCTCGACTGTCGAACGATGTCCAGCTTTTGAATGATTTTCTCCGTCTCCAAATCAAGCAGTACAAGATTCCCAGCATTCCAAAACAAAAAATAGTGCGGTGACGATACTATACGATCTTTGCTATCCTGCTCTGGCATGCTAGGCAGGTCAGAAGAATCATCCGCACAAGTCTGCCCGATCAACAGCATCCCGTGACGCTGAGCGGGATGGGTCGTATGAGGTGGTATCGAGGGAAGGACTCCATCACAGATATGTCCACATTTGTACAGGGACAGCCGCAGCGTGTTCATGTTCACTTGCCATGTGCCCATCAGGGTCCAGATGCTCCAATAACCACACTGGTCGATTACGCCTAGCTGTGGAAGAGACCCAATGGAGGCCGGAATGAACCAGACATCTGATATGCCATTGCCGCCGATGTCTTTGTGATCCAGGACGATTAATCGATTCGGGGCAATAAAAGATGGCGGCTGGAAGGCGTCTGAACTTGATTGTGCGTGATGCTGTGGCACTGGAACAGAATGGAGCTCGGGCTGCAGAAGAGTGACGGTAGATTGCGTTTGGACAAGCAGCCAGCGAGCTCTTGCGGTTTGCCACCAGGTAGTTACAAACTTGACATTGACAATCGGCAAGCCATCTCCGGTCCAAATCGTCTCGTTTTCCTGATGTGAGATGTCCATGACAGAGAGATGGAGCAATGCGTCCTCATGTTCTCCCCATTGCCATTGCGATTTGTTTGCTACTACCAGCCGCAATTTTTGACCAGACTCGCCAGTCACGACTGCGAGTAGTGGTGTCGTCGTGTGTATATTTGGTCCGGCATCAGTCACGTCGCCCATGGCCAGAGTATTTCGCTGATCTTGTAAGTCATCGGAATGTTTTGAACGACTTAGGCTGTCCTTCAGAATGTCGGAAAAAGCAGCGGGCCCGCCAATGCAGGCCTCGGGGTGAGAGTTCAGTAGATAGCGTCCTTGGACCCTCAGTGTCTTGTGAAGTTTCGATGATGGATTCGGGACCCCGGGTCTCGATGGCGCATACAAGTTGGCAGTTGTGCCAACAATATTGAATCTCGGTGCTAAAGCGACGTGTTAGTAACGACCCTTTCAAGTCATGATATGTGTGTGTGTCTCCCCAGGGCGCATGGGTCGTATCGAATCTTACCATGCGATGTAATTCTGGCGCTGTGCAAGATTCCCAGTCTATCAGGTCCATCGGATGGGATATAAGTCAATAAGCCAGGCTGGCCAAGATGAAGATCCGCGAGCCTCCGACTTTCAGCCATTTGGGCCAAGACAATATTTCCAATAAGATCCAAGAGTGCCTTGAAATCCGATCATCCTCAGATGCTCAAAGGATAATAGGAAAAGAAAGAAAGAGGCTTGTCACGAGAAAATTTGGATAGCGCGCCAAGTTTGCGATGGCTCATGCCTGAATACAGATGCGCAAGGCCCAAAGACTTGTGGTGTCAAAAGATTCACCGCGGAGAAACATCGCATCAAGCGTGAGCGTTTGTCGCATAGGCACTCTGTACGTACATACTACGCTGGAAGAATCGTGAAGTGCTTGCACGTGATCCACTCATTCGCGTCGGCCAGGCAACGCCGCCGCAACAGTCACTTGGTAAACACGTTGGGCCAATTCAACCCTCTCAGACACATAATCGCGACCTTTATCATTTGCCGCCCGACGCCAAACGATAGCCACCCTCACCTGGTCCAGAGCAGCGCCTCCGTACAACAGAAGACATCAAATTTTCAATCACATCAGATTCAAAAAAAAAAAAAATCATGGCCGCCATTTCCGAGGCATCATTCTCCGCCAGCGTCAATCGGCAATCGATGGCGCCGGTAGGACCGTCCGTAGCCGACACGCTCCCGAGCGTCAACTTTGGATTCGACGATCTGCGCGACCGCATGGCCAAGTTCACAGCCAAATTCGATGCCTTTATCGAGCAAGGAAGAAAGCGCGTCTTAGAAGAGCGCAACCAGTTTCGGATGAACATTGCCGAAGTCCAAGGTTAGACGGAGCCCCCCCCCCCTCTCTTTCATCTGGCATCGAAAGCAAATATATCCTTGGTCTATCATGGCATACATGACATCATATGTTCATTTGCTAACCCACGTCGTTCTATAGAGGACCAGCGAATGAAGAAGAAGGGTATTGAAATCATCCAAGTCAGAACATCAACACACCAACAAACCCTGGAGAAAGAAGAAGCTGAAACACGCGAGATGGAATCGGCCATCGCATCCCTCTCCGCCCAACGCGATGCACAGCTCGCCGCGCGCGATAACCTCAAGAGGCAAATTGCGCAGACGCAAGCCGAGATTGAAACACGGCTGGCTGCCCAACGCGCGCACGCGGAGCAGCAGGAGGCGCAGCAGAGATTCAACGTGCCGGAGCTGGATTTCTGGATCACGAATCTGTGTCTGAGGATCGAGGGGGCTGGTAAGACGGACCGGCTCAAGTTTGTGTTTACGCATATTGATGAGAAGAACTGGGAGCGGGAAGCGTGGTTCGAGCTGTCGACGAGTTCGAGGGAATATGATGTGAAGCACTGTCGACCGAAGCTGGAGAGGGAGAGTGTGGAGAAGGTGTTGGAGAAGGTGAATGAGTCGCGGGAATTGGTCGTTTTGTTGAAGGGTATGCGGGAGTTGTTTGTGGAGGCACTGAAGTCGAGTGCGTGAGATGTATGTAGATGGGGGGGTGGGGGCTGGATCGTGAATATGAGGCTCAGAGGAGGCGAAGTGGTGAAGTGTGCAGTGGTGTTGACGTTTGGATACATGGTATGCCACTTGCGCACACAATCTTCTTGTGTATATTGGTCAACGCTTCTATGCTCATATATACTTTATACATAATAACATGCCATCCATATCCATGACTGCTATTCAATCATTTTGCAACACGCGCACGATACATTTCAGACTACATGGCAAGGCAGCGCGTAGAGTACCTTTCAATTGATGCAGATGGTCCAAGACGTGGCCTAATATGTACATATGCGCTTCAATAGAAATCCAATCGAGAATTGGAATGTGCGCTTCAATAAAAAGTCAAGCTTGCGATGCCAAGTCTGCAAAGACTCAAGTCTACCCAAAATATTTCGTGCCACCACCAAAACGACTTTCCTCGTCGCGTCTCTTGCGATCCCGTCGCACCGCCCTCAACTGCCCCTCCGCCAACCCCACGACCTTCCATCCTGATTCCTCACACCTTCACTCACCATACACACACACACACACACACACACACACACAACCATGCCCGAACCCGACAAGCGCGCCAGCGCCCAACAGGCCGTCGACATTCTCCACGAAATATCCACGCTCCTCGTTCGTCTTTCTTTTCTTCCTCTTCACTTCTCACTAAAAGACCCTCCTCCCTTGCAAATCACTCTATATAATGACAGTACGCGGGTACTAACGAGCCAGTTGGAACTTGTAGAACTGCCAGCTCGACAGAAGAGCCATTTCGATCTGCGTGTCTCTCATTGAGAGGGGCGTTAATCCTGAGGCCCTGGCGGTAAGTTTTCCGCAAAAACGATGCATCCTGCCGTTTTGAGGGGGGGCTTTATCTTTAGGAATGGTGTGGTTACTGATGTGGTGCTTACGTATGTAGCAAGTGATTCGGGAGTTGAGAGAGGAGGCTACGCGGGTAGAGGGGAGAGGGGGGCCTGATGAGATGGAGATGTGAGGGCGCTGTTGATTATCGCATGGGATACATCATACAAAGCAAAGAATGTCCTTGAAACTCCGCCATGGCCCATGAGTGGATTGATCTCTTCTTTTTGGGTCGTTCTTCTTCTTCTTTGTTCTTTCTTTTCGATGTAAATCACTTGCAGGGATTGGCGTTTGAGGTTTGGAGACTGGAGTGCCATTCTCCATTTGGCACCATGGACTCGTTCACAAAATGACTATTTTGGTTTCCATCTGTTTATAACACAAGGAAGGGGACATCAGTTCCTCTGTACAGCCATATTCTGACACGATTGAAGACTGTATTCACAAGTTCCGTCAGCACTGCCCGCACTATTCGACTCCCTATGCGTCCCTCGTCCATGAATGATGAATACTATGCTCAGTTTTTCAGCCCACTTGGCTGAAAAACCCTCCCTCCCAGACGACGCCTCAACGCTATGCCATACCCGAATCAATGAAGTAACAAGAACCAAAAAAATACCTTCAAGAACAGCTCGCTTCTCCCATCCTATGCCTGAAAATGTCGACTGCATGTCGACTGCATGTCAACCAGTTTATCTACCTATGTCCAATAAGAAGGATGTCGTCCTCGTCATCATCATCGTCAGCACCCTGAGCATCATCGCTATCATCGGCATCATCATTGAAGTCTTCGTCGCTGAGGTCCTCATCTCCTTCATCATCTTGATTACCATCATCCTCATGGCTCCTATATCCCCTCCAGAATCCAAATATGTCATCATCTGAGTCGATATCCACAGCGGCGCCGCCCTGCCCCATGGCGACCTCGATCGCGGTTTCGAGCGGTGTCAAGGAACGGGCGAGCCGATCTGGCGCGCGGTGCTGGAGCTCCACCCCGTGAGATGAGTGTCGTCGCCGGTTGGGTATCCAAGTGCCGGTACCAGATGTGCCTGCGACAATTGCGACGGCAGGAGAAGTCACTGCTTCGCGCTGAGACAACTCGATCTGCTGCTGCTGCTGCTGCTGCTGCTGCTGCTGAGTCTGGGCATTCAAGGCCAATTCAGCCCTTTCGGCGGCAGTCTGGAGCTCTGGATTGCCGTTTCCGTGAATTTGGAGCTCGACGGTGTTGTAAGACTGGCAAATGGAACATTTCAAGCCAAGCCAGTGATATCGCACGACACATTTCCCGGAACAATCATTGCAGAGAACTGTAGCCCTGGTATCGCGGAACTCGGGGGGCATGGGCTGGCTAAGTATGGCAACATCTAGGTTCCTGAATTGGCTTTCCATGTTGGCGAGGCTTCTGTTGCAAATAGGACATTTGTACGAAACCCTCATGTGCTGATCGTAGCACCTCTTATGTATACTGTGACCGCACGGCATGAAGACGACGGGTTTCGGCGAGGTGAACATGTAGTCTCCGCATATTGGACAATCACAGTCCGTCGAGCGCTCAATGCACTTGTGTGAGCTCTGTATTGATGTGGTTATGCAGGCACGGCATGTCTAAGCAGCATGTTAGTAAAAATAAATGACTATCTCCTAGTAGCATCAAGTGGTGGCATTGGGAGAGGGAGGAGCGCACCTTGCAATGGAAAAAGTCTTTGCCGAGGCCCAAGCCACGCCTGCAGATGCCGCAGTCGTTGCAGTGGTATATGGGCTTGGTCTTCCGATTTTCCCACAACTTGCAAATACTGCAGTAGTAGTGTGCTGATATCTCACCGCAGTTGATACACATTTCGGATGCTTTTTGCGGCGTCCCGCACAGCATGCACAGCATGTTCCTCGTTTCTGTCCGCACGAGAGCGTGATCTTCTTGTGCGTCGTGGCAGAAGCGACAGGTGTACCATTTTTTGCACGTAAAGCATTGAAGCTTCACATTTCGCTCATAATGCTGGCAGCCGAGCGGCGGATGCAATTCAGGCGACGGAGATGTGGCCCGACTCTGCAAGTTGTCGTCTGAGCCCTTGCGGGAGCGTATAGGCGCAAAGGTCGGCGCAATGTCACTCGCGCTCAACATGTATTTCTCAGCCGCCACTGACTGATTGTACCATGACTTGAAAGACCCGAGAGGGCCAGGCGAGCTGGAAGGCTCCCAAGCGAGACCCGGTATCTCCTCGTCGATGAGAGGTGGTGTGTGTATGCTGCGAGTGGCAGCAAGATGAGATGATCGATACCCTTCCAGTAGGATCCCGTGTATCTGCCTGGCTTTGTCTTCTGGGGAAACGCCCAGAGCACTGACGGCCTGAATGCGCTTCCTCATTGCGTGCATGCCATCATCTTCCGGTATCGCTCTTCCTCTCCTGGGGGAAAGAGAGAAGGCTAGACGATCAGGACTTGTCTCATCCGTGGTCGAAGGCGATTCTGCGACAGTCTCGAATCTAGTTTCCTCTATTGATGCGCTGACAGGCCTCGAGTGAGGCGTATCCGGCGTCATGACGGAGTCTGCATCCGACGTGGAGGTTTTCGGTTCTTCCACTACCGTGCCCTGTGCGATGCTGGAAACGCTCGCTGCTTCCGCATCGATGGGTGCGGATCGATCATGGTCATCGCCGGCCAATGTCGTCCGTGATATCTCGGAAAAACGGCGAGCTTGGCGCAGGACGGGGTTGATGATGAACTCGGAGACGAGTGAAGTCATTGGGTTCGTCACACCAGCCACAATTCGGCGAAGGGCAGCAACCGCTCACTGCAGGCCGCGATGCACAGGGGCAGATGAGTGATTGATGGCAGACGACTACAGCCTCGACGGTGGAGATGACGGTGCTCACTGCTGGCTCTGTTGCTTTGTCGTTGTAGGCTTGATGCACTTGATGCACGGATGATTTAAGCATATGTATGGCCAGCAAACGCTCATCGGGTGGCGGCGGCGTAGGGTGCATGTGACGGCCCAGAGCCCCAGATCCTTCTACTGCTCCATATCTCTCCTTTCCTCTAGCGGAGTACGGAGTACTTCCCGAGGACTTCGCCCCCCGGCCTGACATGTGATCACTGATGAGAGCGCTGGGCTAACGAAGCGGCTCGACCAGTGACATACCGGGGACCACAAATTGGCCGGGAAAGAGTGAGGTACGGTACGGAGTACATACATAACTAATTTGTACCGGAACGTGAAAGTGGAAGCGAGTACGGTCGTTGCGGAGACGTAATTGTAGGTAGGTACATACACCTACAGGTATGTATGTACCTAGGTATGTAGGTAGATAGGTACATGCACGGTAGGTACATAACTCCTCCAATCAAGCTGAACATACAAAGATGGTGCAATGTCTGAAATCACCCAAGCAAGCTCAGCAAGTAGGGATTCGCAGGCTGAATTGCACATAGGCCAATCCTCACGCCTCACGGCTACATATACGAGGGAAACACGAATGAAGGAGACCGAGGGACACGAGATTCGAACTCTTCGATGTTCATGTTGCGTGGCGCACGTTAGTGTTCAAACTGGGGGCAGGTACGAACGTGACGCACCCCTGAACGGGCATCATTGACTTTGCGCCGCGTGAACAAGAAGCGATTGTTTGGGATGAGACGAGAAAGTTAGAAACACGACTGTAGACGGGTAGACCCAGATTACACGCAGGATACGCGCATGTTACAACACGTTTTGCACACATGCCCCAATTCCGCGAGGAAGATGCTTCCACAGACATGCGACAGCCTCGGATTCGATTGGCGCGTCTCCTGTACCTACTATGCGCTGCCGGATCAACAATCCATTGATGGCTTCTTCGTCGAGACTCCTGACCAAAGCTGTGCAACGGTAGTGAGACAGCTCTCCCAGTTTTTCCTTCATCACTGACCAGCATTGAAGAGCGGCCGAACCCGAGATCGGGGCCGGGTTTACGGCGCGTGAGGTTGGCGAGATAAGCAGGCACTCGACACGCTCGGGTCGTGGTCCGTGGAGCTACGGACGGATCACACATGTAAATGTAATGCAAGCGTCATGACGCAGCTGCAGACTGCAGCAGGTAACAAACATGTCAGAGCTTTCCAAGCTTTGTGCAGGGCGGAGGATGCATGCCATTCAAGTATTGACTGTCTCTGGTCCCAGGGACGGTGTTGAGAACCCCCCTGAGACGGGAGAGAGACGGTGAGACCCCCACTGATCAGCCACCAGTCACCACGAGAGATTCTCAAACTGGCCACATATGCCCCCGTAGCTATGGCGGATCTACGGCTGAGCCCACCCGGCTGTCTGTGGGACCAGCCATTGAAGCCGCCTCAACGCATTGGGCTGAACCATTGACAGCTCATGCCTTTTGCTCCAGACACGGTGTACATGCAATCCAGTGCTCTCCAAGTCTCAAGTGCGTCTGGCAAGTTGCGCGCCGGGGCTGCGCCAGGTATTCTTGTATTCTTGGAATCATCCGAGCCGCGTTGCGTCCGTCTCCTTCTTTTTTCCTTTTCCTCCTTGTCTTCCCCTGCTTCCACCGTTGCCATCTCACTGCCATCTCTAACCCCTTCTTCCACGGGTCTTCTATTCTCTTTACCCCCATTGAACGACGCCCTCACTGCGGGCGTCGATCCAAGGGTCCTTTGAGTTCCATCAGCTCGTCCAGTCCTTCGCCCTTCTCCCTTGACGCATCCTCTATTTTCCGCTCCCCTTCTATTCGTAACGCCCTCGAATTCCTTGGCCCTCGAGACTTTGGCCAACGGCTTTTACTTCGACACCTTTGCCTTCTCCCGATTTCATTACTTCGACCTCGATAGCTTTCCTTCGATCTACCGTCATGGCCGCCAACAAGGCCACCAATGCCTCTGGCGCTGACCTCAGCAATGGCCTCCGACAACGTCCAGTCGTCAACAACACTAAGCCAGCTTCCCCAGCTACACCGCAACCCGAAGATAATAAGAAAGTACTCAAAAAGGTATGACTGACATACTTCAGCCCGTATTCTGGCACGTCGACTGGAAGGAGAAAAGGCTGACCAAGGTACAGACAGAAAAGAACGTCATCGAGACCCTTTTAGAGTGGGAGTTCATCATTGCACCTGTCATCTTTACAGCTTTGGCGCTATTTACGCGGCTATGGAAGATTGGCCTGAGCAATATTGTGACTTGGGACGAAGCTCAGTACGTCCTTTATTTTCAAGCTTCCACATGGGGACTATGGGCGAGCATTTTCCCTAGGCCATACACGCGTCAATACTGATTTTTGAAACCTTGCAGCTTTGGAAAATTCGGTAGTTACTACATCAAGCATGAATACTATTTCGATGTTCATCCGCCTCTCGGAAAGATGCTAGTCGGCTTATCTGGCGTCTTGGCTGGATACAATGGGTCTTTCGAATTTAAGTCGGGCGAGAAGTACCCCGAAGAGATCAACTTCACCTTTATGCGCGCCTTCAATGCCTTGTTCGGCATCCTTTGTGTGCCCATGGCCTATTGGACCGCACGCGAGTTGCACTTCCGTCGACCTGCTGTATGGCTTGTTACCCTCATGGTCCTCTGCGAGAACTCGTACACGACCATCAGCCGTTTTATTCTCCTCGATTCTATGCTGCTTTGCGGTACTGTGGCCACTACTCTCTGCTGGGCCAAGTTCCATAATCAGCGCCGCAACAGCTTCGAGCCCGAATGGTTCTTCTGGCTCTTCATGACGGGTATCAGCATCGGCTGTGTCTGCAGTGTCAAGCTTGTCGGGCTCTTCGTCACTGCGCTGGTGGGCTTGTATACCGCTGAGGACTTGTGGAACAAGTTTGGCAATACCAAGATGCCACTGGTATGTTTCTTGAAACGATTTCCTTCTCTTCCTCCAGTCGCCATCTGGTGGAAGAAATCGAAACCAAGCGAAACCAAGCTAATTACCGTTGTAGACTACTCTGGGTGCTCACGTAGTGACTCGTGTTGTCGGGTTGATTGTCATTCCCTTCCTCATGTACATGCTGTTCTTTGCCATGCATTTCGCCATTTTGAACAAGACTGGCCCTGGCGATGCGCAGATGAGCTCGCTCTTCCAGGCCAACTTGAAGGGCACCGAGGTTGGCAAGAACAGCCCGTTGGAAATTGCCTATGGTTCTCGTGCCACGATCAAGAACATGGGCTACGGTGGCGGTCTGCTTCACTCTCACGTTCAGACCTATCCTGAGGGCTCTGGGCAACAACAGGTCACCTGCTACCACCACAAGGATGCCAACAACGACTGGTTCTTCTATCCCAACCGCCGCGAGCCTGACTACGACCCTGAGTCACCTGATCTCCGCTTCATTGCCGACGGTACCACTCTCCGCTTAATCCACGCCCAGACTGGCCGCAACCTGCACTCTCACGATATTGCCGCTCCCTTGTCCAAGGCTGACAAGGAAGTCTCATCCTACGGTAACCTTACGGTGGGAGATGAGAAGGATCACTGGAAGGTCGAGGTGGTCCGTGACGTTGCCTCGCGCGATCGCAGCCGGATCCGCACTCTGACGACGGCGTTCCGTCTCAAGCATGAAGTGCTCGGATGCTACCTCAGGGGCACCAACAAGAACTTGCCCCAGTGGGGTTTCAAGCAGATCGAGGTCTCTTGCACCAAGGAGAACAACCCGCGCGATGCCTACACACATTGGAATGTCGAGGCCCACTGGAACGACAAGCTGCCGGCTGGAGACCCAGGCGTCTACAAGTCCCCCTTCTTCCATGACTTCCTCCACCTCAACGTGGCCATGATGACGTCGAACAATGCTTTGGTGCCCGACCCCGACAAGCAGGACGATCTCGCATCACAGTGGTGGCAGTGGCCCTTCCTCCATGTTGGCCTCCGAATGTGTGGTTGGGACGACACTATCGTCAAGTACTTCCTCCTTGGAAACCCTTTCGTCTACTGGGGATCCACTGTTGGTCTCGGTCTGATTGGTCTGATTGTTGTTTGGTACCTTTTGCGATGGCAGCGTGGGTGCAAAGATCTCAGCGAAGAGGAGATTGACCAGATTCATTACTCTGGCATCTATCCTGTGGCTGGTTGGTTCCTGCACTACCTGCCCTTTGTCGTCATGGCTCGTGTCACGTATGTCCACCACTACTATCCCGCTCTGTACTTTGCCATCCTGGCTTTCGGCTTCCTCGTCGACTGGACGGCTAGAAACCGCAACACGACTGTCCAGGGCATCACGTATGGCACCTTGTACACGGTCATTATTGGTCTTTACATCCTCTTCATCCCCATTTGCTGGGGCATGACTGGTCCCAACAAACAGTACAGCTACTTGAGGTGGTTTGACAACTGGAAGATGAGCGACTTCTAGAGCGTTGCTGTGGACAACGTTGTAATCTGAAGGGAGGGAAAAACTATGGCGATCTAAACGACGGATTTCTAGTCGTGGCTACTTCAGTCATGCACACACTCATTCGTAACGTCAGGTCAGGAGATGCGCTTTTCTTACTCGGAGATGTAGGCTAGGATCTGGTGCGGATTTCTTTTTGTTTTACGGGCTATTTGGTTTGGTCTGGGATGGGTCGGGGCATGTACGACAGTACGAGAGAAAAACGGAGTAGGGATTTGACGGGAGCGGAGGTCACTGTGTGATTCCTGCGCGCTCAAGCTATTAATTCTTTATACAGGAAGGGGATGTTGGCTAACCGACCCAGGTAGCTAAGCTATACTATCTACCTGCATCAGATACATGTAGTGCGTGTGTGTGTGCTTACGCGGCCCAACCTTTTGAACGCCCCCAGTCTATGCATTCTGTTCTTTGTTGAAAGGTGATGAGAAGTTGGAAGTAAAGGTAAAAGTAAAAACAAAAACAAAAACAAAAAATACGGCCGGGGTATAATGCATATACATATGCTGTTGTTCAGTTCGTATGTGCTCGTCATCCGAAGCCAAGCTTCGCGTCCGATCCCCGATGTCCTGTCTGGGGAGACTATCACTTTTATCGTCTTCGTCATGGTCCACGATCCAGATTTGATGTCACAATTCCAAGGCCCATCATCATGGTCCATGATCCAAATACCACAGATCAAGCCTTTGCATTGTATCGTTTGTCGGCCTCAACAGCTCAGCAGCATCCCCCAGAAGAAGAAGAAGCAGCCTTTCCCACCCCCAACTTGACCTGCCGATGTCCCCCCGCCGCCGGCCCCTTCACACCAGATCGCCGATCATTCAAATCATACTTGCCCGCCTGAATATTCTGATATATCCTCTCCGCGACCCTCATAAACGCATTTTCCACATTCTCACCACTCTTCGCACTCGTCTCCACGTACTCCATGACGCCGTTTTTCCGCGCCCATGCCTCGGCCTCTTGCCTAGTGACCTCCCTCTTATTATCCTTGTCCTCGTTCTCGGCGGGGCCCTCTCCCTCTCCCTCTCCCTCGCCGTCGCCATGGCCGAGCCCATGCCCCTTTATCAAATCCGCCTTATTCCCCACCAACACCACCACAATATCCGGCTCAGCAATCTGCCTCAAATCATTCAACCAATCCGTCACATGCTCAAAGGTCTGCCTCCTCGACAAATCAAACACGAGAAGAGCACCACTCGCCCCACGGAAATAGGACCTCGTGACAGATTTATAGGTTTCTTGGCCAGCCGTATCCCACAAAGAGAGCTTCATGTGTTTCTGGGGCACGTGAGATGTATCGCGGGGTGGTTCGGGGAGGCCATCTGGAATCGGGGTCAGGGTCGAGGCGGGCGCGCCAGCGGAAGCGGAAGCGGAAGCGGAAGCAGAGGAGGCGGATGACGACGGACGACGCGGTGAGAATGAGGGGAGAAAATGTCCTGGTTTTGAGTATGGTGGCCCGACGGGGACGATGCGGGAGCCGAATTCGACGCCAATGGTTACGTCGTGGTGCGGGGAGAAGCGGCCTTCGCAGAGGCGGATTGTGAGGGAGGATTTGCCGCAGCCGGAGTCGCCGATGCAGACGAGTTTGGCGATGTAGTCCCAGGGGAGGGATGACATGCTCCGGGGAGTTGGAGGCTTTGTTGGGCCCGGGAATATGGTGTGGTTTGGTGTTTTGGCCGGACCAGGAGGGAAACGGGAACGTGGGATGTAGGTACTGTAGGTACTGTAGGTATAGGTACAGACTACAGTACCCAAGGTAGAGATAGGTAGATTGCGTCACTGGTGGGTTTGGATTGCGGGGGAAAGTTGTCGGTTGTGAACTTGTGGATGAAGCGATGGTGGTGGAGGATGCGTTGTTCTGGTGAGCGGATTGATGAGATGGTGGATGCTTGTGTTCGCAGTGATTCTGATCTCAGTTCTGAGTTGTGTTGAAGCAGTGCGATTCAACAATGGAAGGTTGGTTGCGGATGGGAAAGCGGATAGACGGTTCGGCATGGACTCCAGATCGTCACGAGTCGGTCAGGTTTGCACGTGCGGATGCGGTCCCATTCGTCGGTCGAGACTCGAGGGCCGGTGATGACGCCTGGTGCTGGGGCCTGCATCCGCATGACCAGTGTCACTTCGTGTTGCTCTTCTGTCTGTGAACCGCTCAACAGGCTTGGGCTGCTCGTTGCCAAACCCGTGTGTTCATCATCTTACTGATTAATCATTTGCTTCGTCCGTCTTCCTTCATATCGACCTCGTTGTTCTTAGATCTGCTTCTCTAGAACGCTTGCACAGTCACCCAAGACCCTTGCTAATAATCGGCTCGCGACTCCGCACAGCGGCTATCAGGCTATCAGGCTATCAGCTCCGAACCTTGCACGATCCATCTCCATCAAGTAGCCAGCCTAGTGACATCGCCGCATTCAACCTCGTTTTCGACGCATCCCTCCCCGTCACGACGCGGCGTGAGGAGGCGGATAATGACCCGAGTAGCCAAGCAGCATCGCTCTTTGCAACATGTTTTCTGAATGTTCGTCTTTGCCTGTGTCCGTACTCTCTGGCCGTGAATAGGCAGATTCGCTAATCTGAGGAACCCTGCAGACGCATCGCGATTTCTGGCACAGTCGCAGTCTAGATTATCAGGTTTTGCCGGGCAAGCTGGCGATAACGATGACGCACAACGGACACACCATGACTGGCCGTCGACCAGGCTGGGACGCGGCGGCCAACGGGACACAGGGAGAGCAAGCACTGCCGCTCACAGATCAT
Source organism: Claviceps pazoutovae (assembly GCA_018360065.1). Classification (NCBI taxonomy): domain Eukaryota; kingdom Fungi; phylum Ascomycota; class Sordariomycetes; order Hypocreales; family Clavicipitaceae; genus Claviceps; species Claviceps pazoutovae. Next base: position 108,736 of record SRPO01000020.1, read on the forward strand.
CATTCGTAACAAGAGGCTACGGAGGAAGCCCGTACCATCAGAACGGGACTGGCTCGAGATTCGGCAATCTGGGTTTTGCTTCAAGGATTTCGCCTGCGCAGGACGCACCGCTCTTTCACAGCACCGTTGACGAATTCCGAGAAGAGGATGACCACGATGAACGGGAACGCGAAGCCGCCGACTTATTTGCCCTGCAACGATCGCGGCGGGTGGCGGCGGCGAGTCAACTGGGCGATAGTACGGAATCGGCCAATACCCACGGGTCTGTCGATGATAGTGCCACCGGAAAAGAGCGTGGTGGAGGTCGTGGCATCAGGAGCAGCTGGGATGGGAAGAGAAGCTCACATCAACCGTACGTCACAGACGAGACGTTGCTCGATGAGGCAAAGGCAAAGGGACTCCCACAATCGCGTGACGAGAGCAGGAGCCCGGAGGCGGGCCCATCCACTTCCGTGAAGGGCAAGATGGTTGACGTGGGATTGGAATCTCAAGAAGATGGTCAAGATGACGGGGACGATGGGGACGATGGGGACGATGGTGACGATGATCCGCCCGAGTCGCTACTGGGCGGCGAAGCACCCACCGAACACAGCCCGCCGCCTTTTCAACGGTTCAAGGGCGGCCACGCCGCGGAACAGGACCCTTTTATACCCAGGAGGTTATCTACGAGTGGATCAGACGCCAGCAGTCAGCGTCGTCCAAGTTATGGTATGGATGAGATGGACGGACGAGCTGCCCAGCACGGGGACTATTCAATGGAGGGCGAGCTCTTCAGACACGATCCGTTCTTCGCGTGGATCTTCTTAATCAGCTTCGCGGCCATGCTATCTACCTACATACTCGTGTGGCTGCACACCTCACCACAAAGCAGCCCCGTCGGAGACACCATCTACGCAACGTTGCAGAAATCATTCGACATGCTAGCCATCGACACCGTCGTCTCCGTCTTCGTGTCCTTCATCTGGCTCGCCGCCCTACGGTCCTACGTCCGGCCCCTCGTCACCCTCATCATGGTAGCCGTCCCCATCATCATGTTCTCCTTCTCCATGTACTCCTTCGCATCCTCCTTCAAGGGCCGCACCCACGGCTCCAGCCTCCAAGACACCCTCATGCGGTGGACAGCCCTCCTCCCCGCCGCCGCCTGCATCCTCTGGCTCTGGCTCATCGTCCAAGCCCGCCGAGCCATCCAGCAAGCCATTGAAATTCTGCAGTTCTCTTCCAAAATCCTATCCCAAAACGCCGGCCTCCTTCTCATCGGCTTCGGATGTCTCGCCCTCATCGTCATCTGGACCTGGCTCTGGCTCGCCATGTTCACACGCGTCTTCATGGGCGGCTACTTCTCCAAATCCCTCGTCCGCTTCGTCATCCGCCTATCAAGCTGGTGGCTCGGCGCCGCCTTCATCCTCATGTACATGTGGACCCTTGCCGTTGTGAATGCCGTCCACCGCGCCACCACAGCCGCCACCGTCTCGCAGTGGTATTTCCACCGCAATGCCGGCCCCGTGACGCCGTCGCGCGAAATCGTCGCCGCGGCGCTGAGCCATGCCACCACCACCATCTTTGGTAGCATCTGCGAGTCGACCCTCCTCTCACTGCTGATGCGAGCGCCGCTGTTATTCTTACCGAGCCGGATCGGAACCGCTCTGGCGAATATCGCGGCGTTTTGGATACCGACCCCCGTGGTGGCTTTGACGAATCCCCTCACAGTTACCTACGTGGCTATCCACTCTCAGAGTCTGGCTGTATCGGCGCGGGGTCTCGACCAGATGGACATTGTGTCGACCTCGGTGCCGACCACGACGCTTACCCCGCGGGCGTTGCGCCTCAGTGGCGGGAGACCTAGTAGCTTGCTTGCGTATCGGCTCGCCAAGTTACTCCTGGTGGCTACGCGGCTCATCATGGCGACGGGGTTAGGCTTCGCGGGATGGGTCATGACGGCGAAGCAGATGCAGATACAACTTCCTGATGGGATGGGGGTGCGAGGCTCAGCGTATGCGTATGTAGTAGGCATCATGGCGAGTTTCATTGGGTATTCTGTCATGGGGGCCATGGAGGGTATTCTGAGTGGGATTGTGGATGCGGTTTTGATATGTTATGGGAGTGAGAGGCGGATGGAGGGCGGGCATGGGCGGTATTGTTTGGAGGCGGCGTATTTGTTTGGGGGGCGGAGGGGGGAGAATTTGGGGTATGCGTATTCATGATGTAGATGTCCATTGTCACGAATCACGATGCACGATGCGGTTTGGTGGGGATGGGGGGGGGGGGGGGGGCTTGATATCATAGGTTACCCGGGAGCGTTTGTTGTTTTTATCGGGTGTACATATGTGTTTGAACTTTGCGTGGGCGATTGAGGCGTGTGCGTTACATAAGTCGTTGGGCGACCTGGCCTTGAAATTTGGCATATGGAATATTTGTTTGTTAGCTTGTTGTTTTTCACTGCTGGTATGCGGTCACGTTTGCTCCTGCCGATTATCCCGAGTATGTACATAGAATAGAATATATGCCTGGGCCATAGCCTGTGAGATATGGGGTAGCAGATCATGTCGTGGCATGTACATATATTCACGGCTTGCAATCATGAGCTGTAGGAGTACATATCGCGGCCCTGTCAACGTCCTATTTTCTGTATTGGCCGTGAATGACATCTTCCATCGAGGTATTCCTGATAATCAGGGGCCGCTTTTGAGGATCGAATCTGCGTTGTAGTGCGGTTCGAAGATTTGGTAGAGATGCTTGTAAGCAAATCTATCTCATGTGTCTTGATACATAGTCTTGCCAGACGCTTTGAGTGCTAGCACAGAGTCTCGAATTGCGATGTCGTTGTGAAACGCAGCACATACTGCGTATTGTCAAAAGTTCTTGACTACATACCTAAACGGGATACCTGAATGTTTGTACGAGGATATGTACGAGGATATGTACATATAGGTAGGTATCATGGCTGGGGTTTTTTATTTGGCGTCCACTGCTTATGTAGTTGGAGCTCTACGAATTGTTCTGACATGTGTACATACTGGCGTACGGAGTACCTAGGTAGGATATTCCTTTTGTGTTGGTCCTCCGATAACATGTATGTATCCACGGCATGGCATCATGTACACACCTACGGAGTATGTAGGTACATAGCCAGCCATCTTCGTGCATCCGATCCCACGGCATTCAACCGCCTTCATTTCAAACCACGTCCGAAGCCGCACGTCTCGCCTCCAGAGCTCTTAATGTATACATACCAACCTGGCAAGAAAACACGCCACGCAATGGAAAAGTAATCTCGGCCTCATTCGTTTTCTGACCCCGCTGCCATGGTCCGTCCTTTCATCTCGATTCTCGGCAGCCTTTTTTACCCATCCGGCATCGGCAATTGAAAGCGGCGTAACCCCAGGTATACCCCAGGCCCAGTTCCCTGTGAACGAGCAGTTTGTCTCGAGTCTCGACTCTCGACTCTCGAGGATGTCGGTCCCGTCGCCAACGGAGTACATACAGAAGCAGGGCGCTCCCAGGGGAAGGGAAGGGGAACGGCACTTCCCGTTCACTGCGATGCCACAAGTATGTGTGCGGCGTGCCGTTGCCCCACCCGAACCCTCGCTTCCCACCTGCAAAGGCTGCAAAGCAGTGCAAACCCCTGATCCGCCCCCCCCCACAACGCCTTCTTTCCCCCACCCACAATTCATACATTCCATTCCCCATCAAGAGCTCCATCAACGTCCACAGTCCGCCCTTTCTTTTCCCTCTTTCCTCCCTTGTTTTACGACGATACCATTATAGACCCCATTATCCAGGATCTAATCCAACGAAGCAGCATTCGCAAGCATCAGCGTGATTGGTTTAGTGGTAAAATTCTCCGTTGCCATCCAGACAACGTCGGGGAGCCCTGGGTTCGATTCCCAGATCACGCAGGTCGATGCCTTGGAAGTTGTGATAGCGTGATTGGTTTAGTGGTAAAATTCTCCGTTGCCATCCAGGCAGCGTCGGGGAGCCCTGGGTTCGATTCCCAGATCACGCAGCTTATCTTTTGATGATTGAGTTCGATTTTTTTTGCTCATCGTGATCGGGATGGGATGGTATCATGGGATGCCAGATGGACGGGGTGGGGGGGGGGGAGTGGGTTTTGCGTTGGTGGATGACGGACCGTGGATCTCTCAGTGGTGCTTGCGATCACTGGTGGTGGTCTTAATTTTGAAGTACTCCGTATGTATTTCGTGGCAGAAGAAGAAAGAGGAGCTCATGATTGAGACAAAAGTCTATCTTTTTTGAGGCCTGGTCAAGCTTGAAAATCTGGCCATGCCCTGTGACTGTTGTATCCAGATTGGAATGTGCTGATTAGTTGGCGAACCCATCAACTCGTTGTATACATTCGCTTTAGTATACATCGTGATTCGTACACCATCCGCGTCACAATGATGGTGATAGCAAGCAACCACGTGTAGCTCATAACCTGCCATGAGCAACGACTCATACGTGGCACGTAAGCAGGATCTCCAACACCAAGTACACGCCTGCGCCGGTGTCCTCCAACCTCTCTCATGCGTGCATCCTGGGCACCAGCGTCGGCCTGATGAACGTGAATTACAACGGCGGTATTGCGTCGCGTATGCCTGTGGTATTCAGCCAGACGTTGGCGCCGCGATCGCCAGGAACGTTCACTCAGGACTTTCAGCAAACCTCTTGTCGAGCGGACGCCAGCCCCGGCTCTGGATCACTGACGTCCGCGTGCCTCGTCTCAGAGATGTACTCGCCTCACGCAAGTACCATCACCCGCCTACAGGAAGAAACCCAAAATTGGATCAAGAGGGGAAACATGGCTCTTGGCAATGCGTACCTTGGTGTCACACCCAGTATTCTCTCAAGTATTCACACTTCATCTCTCTTCATGTCTTCACGTCTCCACGCTTACGCCTCATCCTCGAACCGCAGCGCCCCCATCGAAAACTTTCTCACATCGTGTCCCTCACCCACCCACAAGCTCGGCAGCCTCTCGCCGCTCATCGTGCTGAACGTGAGAGCCTTGATTGGCGTGTCAGTCCGGACGCTATCCACGGCAGGGCTCTTCAACAAGCGGCCCGTCTTCAGCGAAAAGAGCTTTACTGTGCCGTCATCGTGCGCGGCTGCCACGAGACCCAGCTCGGCGCACACGTCCCAGCCTGTGTGGACATGCGCGGCATTCTTATATCCCGGGAAAGTAAGCAGTGGCGCTCTCCCATTGCCACTTCGTTTTCTGCCACCGACACCGGCGTTGGACTGCTTGCCGAAGAAGCGCGTGTCGTAGAGAGACATGCTGTTTTTGAGCCCCGCAACGAGCACCTGGTGAGGGTTGATGCTGCGAACGTGGTTGATGGAACTTGCGTGAGGGGCGTACATTACTTCTGAGACGGGGGCGCGAACGTCAGTGACCCAGAGCCGGGACTGGCGTCCGCCTGAAAGGAGGACATTGTGGTTGCCCTGCTGGAAGTCCTGGGTAAATATTTCCGGGGATCGCGACCCTAATGCCTGGCTGACATTCTCAGGCATAACTGACGCGATATCGCCGTAGTAATTCACGTTTAACAGGCCGACGCTGGTGCCTAGGACGCTCAGGAGGTTGGACGATGCCGGCGCGGGCGTGCAGGAATGAACGCACCATTCGCCCCACGCAGGATTACTTGTCATGTGCGGGTGCCATCCGCGTCCTTGTCTCGACTGGTCAGCTGACGTTTTGCGTAGCGTAGGAGAAAGATGCGTGGGAAGAAATAGGATTACTATAGGAGGAAAGTGAATTTGTAGACAAATGGGAGCTGCATTCAAGAAAGGAATGTGTGAGGGGAAAAGGAGCCGCCGCGTGGGCGAGAGCAACTGCCCATGACGAGAAAAAAGATATCAAGAAAAGGAACTCCGGCATACCTTGATTGCGCATCCACGTCTCAACGCGATCCCGATCCTCCACCTCTCTGGGCGTCGGGAATATGTGCAGCCCGTTATCGGCTGCCATCCCCCTTGACGTCAACATCATGATGTGCGACGGCTCATGGTATGTAATGGACGAAATCGGCCCATACGGAATCAGCTCGAGCCACACGCGAGACCCCTGCGAGAGGCGGCCCGTCAAGGGGTCGTTGCCAAAAGTGATGCTGTCATGTCGTTAGCTGGGATCCTGCAATAAGGCAAGAGAGGAAGAGAGGAGAGAATATCAGCTACAAGCATAGAAACAGAAAACAGTGCCAACTTACCAGTCATTCTCATCCGTCCACAAATGATGCCCCGCAGCCAGCAAGTCATCAACCGCTGTATGTATAAATTTCAGTCTCTCGTCAAACTCCAAACACCAATATCTCCACCCCTCTTCCTTTCTTCTTCTACTTCCCCTTCTTTCACAATAGACGCAAGAATCAAGCCGCCTCCTCATAGCCAGCCAGTCTTGACATCGTCCCCCCCCCCCCCCCCCCCCCCCCCCCCCCCCCCCCCCCCCCCACCCGCGTCCTGACTTCAACAGATCAAAAAAAAACATATCGCACAACTCACACGTATAAGCAATACCAGACCCAACCCACAAACAATCCAAATTCGGTATCCTCTCCCTCGTCCCCCTCTCATCATCCGGAAACTCTACCCTCCCCTTGTCCACCACGCCACCCGCCCACGCCGCACAGCGCAAATCCCTTTCAGGCACGGCGGGATCTCCCCCCGTCTCACGCCGCAGCAGATTCCCGCAGACCAAGTCCCTCCCCAGAGCATGTCTCTTGATGTGACGCTTCAAAGTTTGGGCTTTTTTGCGCGCAGCATCCCGGGAGAGGTCCTCGCCGCGGCGCTTCTTGACAGAGTCGGCTGACCAGGGTGCTTGAGAGGGGGCGGTGTGGGAGTTTTCGATTTTGAAGTATTTCTTGCGGGTGGTGTCTGCGGGGATGTTAGTATGTATGATGGATAGAGGATGTAGATAGAGGATGGAGGAGGAGGAGGAGGATATGGGAGGTAAGGTCTGTGTAGATGTAGAGGGAGGGCGTTCGTACCATAGTAGTATCCCGGAATTTCCAGCATTGTGTTTTTGTTTTCAATGCAGATTTCTTTCGACGATTTGGATGAGACGTTGGCTTTGCTCTGGTTGGTGTTGATGGCTTCAAAGTATGGGCCTTTTGATCACGGTCTGCTCTCTCTCGTTTCTCGTTCTTCGTTTGGGGTTTGGTTTTGCGTTTTCCTCCTTGCTTTCTCCTGACCTCTCTCTTCCTTTTGGCACTTCTCTTCTCCTATTGTTGTTTCTTTGTCTTTCTCTTACTACTGTTTTCCCTTATTAATCTAATTATGCAGTATTTTCCTTCTTACTTCGATTCTTTTGAACTCTTCTCGGACCCCACAAATCAACATGACGCGCGTGACGGACGTCGTCACTGACGTGTCGGAATCACGTGACCCAGTCGCGTCGTATGCCCGTACATATCACAATATCACTCGCTGTAGACCCCTCTCGTAGTTGTCAGATCAACCACGTAATCTTATTGGAATCTGATGAGATGATGAGATGAGATGTGAAGAATTTGGTGTATTGATTTCTTCTGTTGTAAGGTCCAAGTAACAAGTTTGTGTCAATTGGCCTCGACCAAGACTTCGCCTTAAGTAGAAAATACTTCGTGGAACCTTCACCCATGCTTGGTAACCTGTCTTACCTGCGTATATGTAGTGCCTATATGCCGTACTTGTTGACGTGTCGCATTCGCGGAACGAGGAAACGGACCAATGCATGCCAGGACGGACACCGAGGCGCAAACGCTATGATGAGAGGAACGACGTACAGAAGATGGAAGCAGGACGAGGGCAGGTGCCCAAGAAGTATAATGACGAGAGGAGGAAACTCGATAGATGAAGGGAACAAGACAAGCCGAGAGGGCAAGGAAGGGATCGTAGACAGGGACCAGAAGTCACAAGAGTCAAAAGTGGGAATAGTAAAAAACGTGACAGCGTCGCAGCAATAATTTCGCATGTGCTCCGTATGCTGTGTACAGCACGTGCTCAGCGGCATGATACATACAATTTAGACGCTGTGTACGAATTGCTCACTAATCGTTGACACGTCATTATTATTATTTTTACTTTATTCATTAGGTGTCTAAGACGGTATCTCTAAGAAACAAGAAAGGTTGCTCCCTCATCCACGCCAGAACGCGTAATGCTTGCGTTTTCAAAACTCGTACAATGCATTTAAACATGAAAGCGACAGAGCAGGCGCGAGGCCGTGCGGGTATGTAGTGAAGCCACCCTCTAAACTTAAGCAGACTTTTCGTGCTGGGTGGAAACGCGCTGAAGGGAAACGACTGCACAAACTGTTAGTCATGGGCTCATAGGTATCACGAGTCGGCCTCATTGAGGCACGGGAAATGTGGAGATACATACCAAAGTCTTCCAGCGATCGCTGCTTCTGATCCTTCTTGGGGGACTTGCCGTGCATCAGGTTGTCGAAGCCAGCACTGCCCTGCATGAGGTAGTACAGACCGCCCATGACGGCAAAGATACCGAAGGAGAAAATCCAGATACGGACAACAGCGACGATGGAGGTCTGGGTGTTGTGGACGAACCATCCGAAAAGACAGAAAAAGGTAGCAATGATATCGACGACCAAAATGGCACCAGACAGCTGCCACGAGGGGATCGATGACCAGAAGGGACCGTTGGCACGGGTGATGAAGATCAGCCAGTTCTCAGTGAGAGAGATCTCAAGGAAGAGAACGGGGTCCATGTTACCAAAGTTCTGCACGATACCACCATTCTCGCCACCGGCGAACATGGTGGTGAGAGCAATCCAGGTACCGACAGCCAGGACGACACCGAGGAGCACAGACATACCCCAGAGCTTGGGCAGGTTCCACTTGACGGGAGTCTGGGAGAAAGGAGCATTGTCGTAAGCGATGGCTAGCGTGGCAATGTCGGCGAAAATAGCAATGAAGACGACGAGCTGAAGGTTCAGGACGCGGTTCAGGATAGCGATCCAGAGACCAAGGAAGATCTCCATGTGCAGAGACAAGGCGATACGGTAGACGACGTAGGCGTACATGCGGTGGAAAATTTGTCGAGACGTCTTGAGAGCGTCAATGATGGCACCAAGACCGGGGGCAAGGAAGACAATGTCGGCAGCGGAACGAGCGGCGTCTGAGGCACCTTCGACAGCGATACCGGTATCAGCCTTCTTCAGTGAGGGAGCGTCGTTGACACCGTCACCAGTCATGGCAACGAGATAGCCACGCTGCTGCAGAATCTCGACGACAGAGTACTTGTGCTGGGGGAAGACTTCGGCGAAACCATCGGCAGCCTCAACGAAATCGTACACCTCGGAACCGGGCATGTCACCGCCACCGCCAAGACCGAGACGCTCAGCATTGTAGACGTTGGTACCAAGACCAAGCTGGCGGGAGGTCTCACGAGCAATACCGACGGCATCACCAGTCAACATCTTGATGGACAAACCGAGCTGCTTGGCTTCGTTGATGGTGCGAGCGGTATCGTGACGAGGAGGGTCAGAGCAAGGCATGATTCCGAGGATTTCCCAGGCACCCTCGCCACGCTTGCGAGCGACACCGAGAGAACGGAAACCACGGGTAGCAAACTCGGCGACACAGTTCTTGTAAGCCTTGTCAACAGCCTCGGGGATGGGGTGGTCTTCCTCGACAGTCTTGAGAACGAAGAGAGGAGCACCCTTGACACAGGTGATGCGCTCGCCCTGGGGAGACTCGACGAGAGCCTGAACCTTCTTGGAGACGGGGTCGAAAGGGTGGAAGTCAAGGACCTTGTACTTGGAAAGCACAGACTTGGCGCGGGGGTAGAACTTGAGAGCCTTGAGGAAAGCCTTGTCGATGGCGTCAATACCCTTCTTCTTGCGGGAAGCGGCGAGACAGGCAGTCAGCATCAGGTCGTCGGGGTCAACGCCCTGGACGGTGTAAGGCTCGGAAAGAGACAGCTTGTTCTTGGTCAGGGTACCGGTCTTGTCAGAGCAGAGAATCTCGACACCAGCCAGCGACTCAATGGCAGACAGCTTCTGGACAATGGCCTGCTTCTTGGCAAGGTAGGCGGCACCGACAGCCATAGTGGTGGTGACGACGGCAGGAAGACCGACGGGGACACCGACAATGGTAATGGCCAGGGTAAAGGTGAGGATTTCGACGATGCCGTTGGAGCGATAGAAAGACGAGATCCAGACAACCAAGAGGGTGACGATGACGAGAATCAGCAAAACGGTACCGATACCATTGAGAACCTCAGTGAAGTGACCAGTGCCACCAGCGGACTGGGACACCAGGGCAGCAGCACGACCGACAAAGGTGTTGTCACCAGTAGCAGTGACAACCACGAAGGCCTCACCACGCTTGACGGCGGAGGAAGCATAGCAGTTGTCGCCCTTGTGCTTGTCGACGGCGAGCGATTCACCGGTGATGGCAGACTGATCAACCTGGAGGAAAGCATCTTCGGTGACGATACGACCATCGGCAGGAATAATAGTACCTTCCTCGACCTGGAGGATATCACCGGGAACAACCTCGGGAGCCTCGATCTCCTTGAGAGTGCCGTCACGGAGAACAACAGCCTTGAGGGCGAGAGTCTTCTTCAATTCTTCGACAATGGACCCGGCCTGGAATTCTTGGATGAAACCGACAGCGGCGTTGAGCAACAGGAGACCACAGATGACACCGAAATCAACCCAATCCTGGAGACCGGCAGCCAAGACAGCAGCAGCCTATAAAAGAAACCCAAGTTAGCGCACAGTCGTTACAAATAACCGAGTAGTGCTAAATGAAAGAGACAACGTAAAACGATTTGATGCGGAGTGGATTGGATGTGCACTGCGCGTCAAATTGCGACCGGCTGGTTGCAGCAGGATGCGCTAAAGAAGTACTGTGGGTCTCGGCAGAAAGCGACGTCCCGAGAAAGAAATTCTCCCCGACAAGTCTCGAATTGCCTCGGCCGCTCGCTCTCCATGCCGCCATGGCGACTGAGTCAGCTGGCAATCCCACGCTCCCGCGCATCCGTCCGTCGTCAAGACAACATCTCGAAAGATGCGCGGGGCTTCGGGACGCGAGGTCGGCGATTGTGTGAGCGTACTTCGCGTCCGAGGGAGGGGGGATCGGCTGAATCAGGTCGCCCATCTTACTTGTGCTCCACTCCGCGTCCAATTGGATCCGACCAGTGTGAGGAGCCAATTGCTTGCGGTCCACCACAGCTTGTGTGGAGCACGCAATTTGCGGAGACGCAAGCCAGCAAAGAAAAATGGCGCGAAAAGAATGCAGAGAGGGCGAAAAACAATGGCCATCGGGGCGCTCTTGCGTGGCTGCAAGCGTACTGCCAAGAGCTGGCAGCCTGATTTGCATCTGGCGCCTATGGCCAGGCGAGTACATGACGGGGATGGGATAAGGGAGGCGTCGCGATCGGCGTCTTTGCAGCCATTTCGCAATGGATTGCGCAAACATGACCGAGATCGAGCGAAGAACCTGACAACTCCATTTGCAACTCGCAATGTAGGAGAGACTGGCTGCCGGAAAAATAGAAATTGACACGATAGAAACGTGAAGGTGGTAGATGGACAAAACAGCAGAAAACAGCGCACAAAGGCGCAGATCAAGACTCACCTCCATGACGAACTGGATAGGACCAATGAAGTAGGACAGGAACTTGAGAATCAAGTTCTCCTTCTCTTCCTTCATCTGATTGAGACCGTACTTGCGGCGACGGGCAGTAACCTCGGACTCGGTCAAACCGACACGGCTGTCAGTCTGAAGCATTTCCTCGGGGACAACGCGGCCACCACCAGGGGCGCCTTCCTCTTCCTCCTCTTCGAAGGCATCGTGGCCATCTTGTGACTCGAGATCCTCGATCAGGGCGTCAATGTCCTCATCTTCATCGTCGTCATCGACAGCAGAAACCTTCTTGGGGGCGTTCTCAGCAGGAGCTTGTTGCCGGGACTTTTCGTCGAATTGTCCAGACTCAATGTTGGTGTCGAGCGCAGGTGCGCCGACTTTGTTGTCCGCCATTGAGGGGTCAGGTGAACTATGACAGTTCAAAGTCCGGAGATGTCTGATGTATTTTTGATCTTTTTATGATGGAGATGAAAAATGCTGTTGTTCTTCTCTAGGTTTTGGCGGGAAAAGATGATTTGTCGCGGCGGCGCTTATTGGGAGCAATAGCAAAATTACCCCAGGGGCCAGAGAAAAAGCGAAGGTTGAAACCAGAGGAGTGGAGAGGAGGGGGAGGGGGATTAGGAAAGAGGATAAGTGTCGAAGCACCACACGAGGGAGATGGGATGGTCACTTAAGGGCAACGCATTCGTGGGTGTCGGGGGAAGAAGGAGAAAAAAAGAAGTGAGGGCTTGGGGAATGGGTGGGAGGACTATTTCAATGAAAGTGTCTTTTTCCCTTAGCCTCGGATTGGGAAGGGAAAGCAACAAGCAGCGAACCCACTTTCTGTTTCCCACGAGCACCAGTCCCGTATGTATCTCCGTACAGTTCAAGTCAAGACCAGTTCAGACCAAGTCAGTCCAAGTCCGTCCAAGTCCAGTCCGCGAGAGCATCCGTGGGACGCCAGCCGCGGCCACCACCAGCCCAGGCCCATGGGGCACCCGCAAAAAATCTGCAATCACGCATCCATCACGCATCCATCCCCTTGCCCGTACGTAGGTATCCCCATCCCCATCTCCATCTCGCTGTCCCCCATCCCGCCATCGTCATCCAGACCGGCGAGCCGCGAGCCGTGGGAACCGTGGAAACCGTGGAAACCATCCAGACCGTCCAGGCCCTGCAGCGCTGCAGACGGACCCCCAATGGACAGGGCAGCGGCTCGCTGGCAAAGAGTGGACTGTCCAGGGCTTTTGCGGGCGTGGCTGGCTTCGGCGGTCTCTTCGTCTGCTCGCGCGCTGTGCGTCTCCGTCTCTGCTGGGCCCGCACCCCCACCCTCCTCCAATCAGCGACAGTCTCTCACCTACGCAAACAAGTCGCTCATACTCCGTACTGCGAGCGCCCTACCAAAATTACTACCGCGACGCCCGGTGCCAGACAGGCCGGCCGGCGGAGCAGCGAGGAACTCCGGCATACTAGTTGGCTTGTGCCTTGCGTCAAGTCACTCCGGCCGGAGTTCTTTCTTGCAGCAGTAGCAGTAGCAGTAGTAACCTGGGGGCGTCTCCCGAGTCATCCATCTCCAGAGCAGAATAAAGTAGGAGCCAAAACAAGCCAATGAGAAATTGTATGAGAAGAAGAGAAAAAAGTAAAAAGGAAAAAAAGCCATCCCTGTACACCGGCCCAGGCCTCGTTTGGTTGTCACTTGTCAGGCACCGCACCAAAAAAAAAGACGGTCATCGAGCGACGAGGGTAAGCCACATCTCTCGCGTGATGGCTTGCTTTTTGGTTTTGGCCCGTCGACGACACATTCAGCGCGCAAAGCTGGGGGAAGGAAAATCAACAAGGCCTCTGCGCCTATTCCGCCTATTACGGAGTAGTTACGCCGAGCAAGAGCCAGATTAGACGTGCTTTACCGGGGTGGTGTCGCAGGCGACAATCATCCCGGAGCGTGCATTGTTGACAGAGATTGGAGGAAAACGCAGTGTTGTGCTTTGGCACTTTGGAGACCGACGGACAGTACGAATTGGGCGACAGACTGCACAGTGCACGTGTTCGCTGTGGTGCCGTGTTCTGGTTGTAAAACTTGTGGTTATCATCTGGTGGCTTCTGTCAATCTTTGGGCGCCGTCCACGCCAAGCTCTAGTGCGCTCCAGGTACGGAAACGGACGAGATGGAATTGCTTCGATGGAACCCAAAAAGCGAGCCTTGACCCAAGCCGCTAGAGACGCCAGCAAAGACGCCAGCGTAGGGACGCCAAGCAAGCCAGTTCAAAGGACGCCGATGCGAAGGCAAGTCGATGCCTTCGTCTCTAGAAGGCGTCAAGCCCGCCCACGGGTCTACTCCGTACGTCGCGAGGGCAGAGAGGAGACGATCTGGCGGTGGGAATACCTATCCCAGGAACCAAACGCCGCTTGTCAATGGGCTCCCCCATTTCGCGCATTCGCGCTCTTCGTGCCCCCTTCACCGTTTCGTCGACCCGGCGCAGATCCCGCAACCTCCGACTTTGGGCCGTGATCCCTCGTTCCTTTCCTGCTTCCTTTTCCATACGCTCAGCTTTTCCCAAAACTCGCCTTCTCCTTCGGCATTACTGCGTAGTAATCCTGTTCTCTTCGTCACCCTTTGTTTTAGCATTGCGCTGCATAAAAATCCTGTCTCGCTCGTCACCCAACCCGCCCCCCGTTCCGGCAAGCAGAGCCAACCCGCCATTAATGCACGAGAGGGGGGCCAAACCCCGTGGGGGACCACACAGGCTGCCCTTGCAGAAAGGCCACTGATGCTGGAGAAAGTCGGGCAAAATACGGAGTACGGGAGCATGGATCCAAATGTGGGAAGACAAAGACAAGCTTGGCGAGGATGAAATCAAGGGGGAAAGACGCCAATCTCGTTTTCCTGTCAACGGGGTTTGTGCTATGGAAATAAAATGCCGGACCGGAACAGGGCGGCCTATCCCACACGGCTTCTACATCCTTCGATGCGTGCTTCTGTGCGTCGTACGGTACGTCGGATGCATACCTACGTATGAAGTAGGTAGGTAGGTAATACTGTGCCTTACATTGAGGTTGCAATGCTATACCGCTTGCAGGAAAGTAATGCCACGTTATGCGAAGCACACAAGATAAGGTACATATGCACTCCGTACATACATGGCATATTACCTTGTGCCCACCAAGTATTCCGTAATCAATCCATCGGTCTGCAATTTCAACCCCAAGTGCTCCGTACATAAGGCTTAATCGAGCCATCACGATGCACGTGATCGCATGACGAGCCGCCAAGATCAACCCCAACACCACCCCGTGCGATCCGTCAAATCTTGCGCCCTTTGTTCATCTCGTCATGCGAGGTTGTGCCCCAGACGGAGCACGCTTCTCCAGGTTGCCCAGGGCATGGCAGGGCAGGGCAGGGCAATCAGGGTCCAGATTTTCTGGGGGAAGCGGCCTACTCCAGACTTTTGTTCGTATGGTCAATGTCGGAGAAGCGGGATACTAGATCCGCGATGTAGAGGCGCGATGGTGAGGAGATATGTACCTACTACAATGTACATACATACATACATACCTGCCTGCATACGTCTTGGACGAGCGGGGTGATGCTGTTCTTTTGGGCGTGGGCAATGGGCGTGTGTCGTCCAAGCGATGAGATATCTTGCCTTGGCTGCTAACTTTTACTCCGTAAGCTGCTGAGCTCGATTGCTGAAATCTGCTTGACTACTAAGCTGCTTGATTGCTTGACCGCTGAAATTCTTGACCCAACATCTACTCACCGATCTTCAAGTTGCATAAACTTGCCCCCTCACCAACACCAGCCAACCTCGCGTGCTGTCTCAAAGAAGGCGTCACACGGCCCCGAATTAAGGTTTCCCTCCCGGGCGTTCCTGCCTCGGAAACCCATTTAGACTTGGCCAAAGGCCCAAAGCTAAGCCGCCTTCGTCCAAAAAAAAGGATTGTGTGCAACTTACAGCCGACAAGGCATCCATCCCATCTCCCCATCGTCGTTCGTTGCCGACACAAGGAAAAGTCTCACAACTTCTATGTATGTACATACATGTGTACTCGATGCCCCCACGTGACGTCAGTTGCAAATCGCACTCTGTCGCGTCAAATCGGTCAGCGGGTGGCATTTGCCGCCAAAGGACTCAGGAGCCCCCCTCTCCTCAATTGCTAATGCCGGGAGGGAGAGGGGGCCTTCGATAAGACGCAGGTACGTGACAAGGAAGTTCTTTCGGCGCCGCGAAGAAGAAGGGGCTTGCCGAGTTATCGTCTTCCGCAAGCGGACTTTGTGTGATTTTACCCGCGCGAGGATGGAATTGAGCCGAGGGGAGGAACCTGGAGGGGAACGAGCCAGATCGCAGCCCAGGGCCAACAAAATGAGGCGCCACAAATGCCGCCGGAATCCCAGTCCCCTGCTCTCCAATCCCCCATATCGTGTCTGTTGATTGGTCCTCTATTTGGTGGCAGTTGGTGCTTATTGGTTCCCCAATTGATGTCGAACTTGGTTGTCGATGGGGGTGCTGGGAGGCCCTGGAAAGCACTGTGTGCCACACGGCGCTGAATTCCAAGCCGAAATGTGAGCTGTCTGACAAACTTGCAATCCTATTGGTCTGGTTGATCTCCCACCCCCGCCCCGCGCACACCCTCCTGAGCCTCCACCGTCACGTTGGACTCTGGAGGAGAGGTATCGAGCCTTGCCTTTGATCTTCTTGTCGTTGTCGTGCAATTACCCCTGGTTCTTTGCCGGGCCATTCTCCGCGACGCACTACGGGGAAGAACAGCTGGAGCTCGTTAAAGAAAAGCGCAATGTTTGTTTGTGTGGATTGTCAGGTCTCGTAGTCACGGCAGCCGAGCCCGAGCCTTGGCACAGAGAAGAATTGGCCGCCTTTCTCCATTCTTTCAGGGCGCCGGGAAGCAGTTCTCCAGACTGTTAGCCATGTCAAACCTGACAAGCCTGTCAATGTTATCAATGCTGTCAGACCTGCCAGAACCGACAACACCAGACGAAAAAGTCGTCTTCGCCACATTGGCACAAGTTCTCGAGCGAAGCAACATCCAACAAGTTCGGCCCGCCCAGCACGACACGAACGACGGCAGACACGGCAACCTAGTCCTTGAACGTGGGTGCGATGCCCTATCCCCAGCTTCTCATACGTCATACTTTGTAGGAATGGCGGCCCCCCCCCTTGTAAGATTTCCTGCATTCCCCCAGACCATGCACGCAGCCAATGAGGGACTCTATGATGCAAGGCTTCCATGGTCGCTTCTAAGTTCTACGGAGTGTCTAGGTTGGTACCTATGTACATACATATGTAGCACCGACCATGTGATTTTGTGATGTGATTTGCCCACCAAACCCGCCAGCCGGCCCGGGGGGGTTCTGGGATGATGATCTGGTCCTGGTGCCAATCGCGCCGCCCGCCTTTTTCGCCTTGGCGCATTGTACAAGGGTGCCATCTGATCTGCCAGCAGGAAAACACATGTCCTCGGCGACCACAAGGCCTACGAATGTTCGTAGACGCAGACTTAGCTTAGGCTTAAGGAAAGCCTTTTTATTATCCTTATTTTGTCTTGTTTTTTTTTATAGTTTATTGGGGGGTGGTTTTTTCATTTTGGCAGGCGGACGCCCGACGTCCGTGGCTTCATTCGTGGAGAACGTGGAGGTGTTCCTTGCCGTGTCCCTGAACGATGCGTCTTTTTTTTCCTTTGGCCCCCCTTCTAGCGGCAAGGCCCTTTCTAGCGGCACGCTGCACGAACTGGGTTTCTCCCCAACCATGATGGGGCAACGTAAAGGCGACCCTGCATGATGGCAATTTACATCCCGCAATAGGCGGCATTGGGAAATGAATCGTGTTCTGATGTGATGATCGGTCGCTCGCTTCAGCCTTCTAGGCCAGCGGTGTTGAGTTTGTGCATTGTCGGCTTGCCTTAATATTCGTACATACGATTACGTACCTACCTATGGCCATTCATTGTGGTTGAACAACCTCTTTTTTCTCCCGATGTCGGTCCTAGGGGTTGGCGCTGTCGTCATAATTGTCGGTCGGCACTGGTTCGTATTCACCGTAGGAAGTACGTACCTATTGAAGTTGTAACAACTTGTGCTCACAGCTCACGTGAGGTTGTGAAGTTGCGATTCGTGAATACTGACGATGAAAACCGCTCAGCTTGATGGCTGCGTTGCGCAAATTGGCACCAACTCTGATGAGCGTTCCAGAACAGTCCACTTTATCCTTCACCGACGGAATTGCTGAAATCGCCGTCTGTTCGAGCTTGCTCTGAAATTTGAGGCATTTCAAGTGACCTGTTGTGTCTATTATTCAATCTTATTTCAACTTGCCCCTTTGCATTGCCCGTGTCATTAATAAGCCTCAGAACTTAGAAGGACGAATATGTGCAGTTGCCAGTGGCCCTTGCCTCGACCCAAACGACAGATGTTCCAGGCACCGACTTCAGAGGCCGTGGCGCTCAACCCACCCGGTTTCAGAATACACAAGACCTTTATACGAATACTTTCTAAAATAACCGCATCCAGAGACAAGACACAAGAGAGACACAACACTGGTTAAATGTCGATTTGACGACCCCTTCGCCTTCATCGAGATTGCTCCAGGGTTTGTGCGCCGTCGTGGTCTCCGTACTCGGTAGAAATCGATGACCTGTGTTCAAACGACAACTATGCATTGTCGTATCGTGCAAAACATACATACGTATATGTATGTGCATTGTGTAGTCACGCCAAGAAAGGGGTCGGATCTCGTCTGTCCGTCTTACAGGTTGCGCCGTAGGTATTGTAGTACGGAGCAGTATCGATTGCTTGTGAGCTGACTTGACAGAAAAATTAACCTCAACTCTCATCTCCAATTACGTTCTCACTTCCAGAAGTATGCGCGATCTACCTATAAACTCTAGGTATCCTGTACTCTGTACGCTTTACTCCGTACGGAGATACTGCATAGTCAGGCCTGCGCTTCATTTGTCTGCAGAGACTTCGAATAATGATCCCCTCTTCTTCTGGAAGATCTGTCCCCATCAGTCACTCTTAATTGCGCGCCAAGCCGTACTAGCCGCACCATTGTTACTGTTACACACGAGACCAAACGCGAAAACGTAAAAATGCAAAACAGGTCAGCACAAGTTACAACACGGGGTTCCCATGTCACGTCGACAAGCTCCGACTCGGATGAGACATGTGTTTGAACTTTGGGACCCCCCGGGAGCCCATATCATCAGCCGGAGAAGAATCGTTCCTCGTGCAACTGCAACAAGGCCCGGCCGATAATATGCATGGCCGCGCGGGAGCTAGTTGCATACCTACATACGGAGTACATACCTACATAGGTACAATGTATGTATGTACATATGTAGCAAGCTTTTTCCAGAAGTGCCCCTCGGGAACAAAGTGTCAGTGTGACGATGCTAGCTTCTTGGCGGAAGGGCTCGAGGAGGCATGTGGTCGATTTCGTAGCTCCCCATGTGAGCCATTTACGCCGTCCGGTGAACTACCGGGACCGGACAGGTGCGGGTTGGGTGCAACATGGAGGGTTTTGTCCTCAGGTGCTTACTTGAAGTTACTGCTCGACGTTCTCACTCACGTCCTCCGTCTACGGAGCATGCAAGTTACGTGGCCTTCCTGCGAAGCGAGGGGTGGTCAGTGGTCACTCACTCACTGGTCACTGGTAAGCAGGAGAGAACGGGGCGAGACTCGAAGAGAGGAAGAGAAGAAGTGCACACTGCAAAGTGGTCGCGTTGGTCTGACAAGTCAGTGAGTGGGGCCCTCACACAGGAATCCTGGATCAAGAACAGGATCAACGGATCAACACAGGCTCAACTTGGTTTCGAAGTTCAACTTCTACTCTGTAGGTACGGAGTACACACATACATACATAGAAAAAGTCTCACTGGGCCGTACGGAAACTGTACATGTAAGGAGGACGTCGCCCACCGCCTTCAATAAAAAGATAAAAGACAGCCAAATACAGGTACATACCTGCAGTAGCATATCCCCGGTGCCAACATAGCGCAATTCCAGCGCCATCGTAGCGCCGTGGCAGCGCCATGGCTGGATTTACGCCTGGAAACCACAATGATGGCGCCGGGAAGCATGTCGGCGTAGGTACATATGTCACCCAAGTGATATGTGTTATCTGGGGGCTTCTGGGCGGTGTCGACGGCTCGTCATGCCGACTTTGTGTACTTATGCGGATGCGGATAGTTTAAGTTAGGCAGCCTCACTCTCTCTCCCGCCGCCTGCAGCTTCGCAAGGCGCTCGATAGGCGCGGCCATATTTTCACTCTGTGTCTTTTTGCGTTTGGAATCCCCGAAATTTCTTTCATCTTCAATGCCTCCCCCTCGGGCCTCAAGACCCAAGAGCATTCCCCACCCGGGCCACTCACTGACTTACATACTTGGGTAAGTTGGGGGGGGTGCCCTGATGCGTTCCCGTCCATCCAGTCAAGTCACAACTCAACCCTCACCAGATTCCCCTCCCCATCTCTGCCATCTACGTTGCCAAGTTCACCAGTCACGACTCACAAGAGTTACCAATCCTGGGTCACGAGTTGCCAGTTAATTACCAATACAACCAGTATTGTGGCCAGTTTCCAGTTGCCAGTCGTATTTTTTTCACATCCCTCCTTTTATTCCCGTCCCGGACTCTCCACCGAACCGGCTTACGGACACCCGGAAGCGCGATCCGTGCTCCGTCGGACTTTATCAACCGGAATTTTTCTCAAATTTTCCTTCACGCATTACGGAGTAGGTATTCTTACTTCGTGTTTTATCTTAGGTGTTCTGGTCTCCTCGTCCTCGGTGCCTCTCTCGGTCCCGGCTTATCGTGTCCTTCGTTCGGCAGACCTTATCCGTGTGGATTGTGTCTGTGGATTGTGGGTGGAAGGCTTCTCGGAAATTGAAAAGCTCTCTTTTGGGTCGTTGCCCGGCTTTTAAGATATCGGGCGGGCCTGTAACTACATAGTTAAGAGGTTTCCGGACTTCCTGTGCCGAAACTGTTTGGCCTGGCTGGGCTGGACGGGTTGCGTCATGTTGGGGAGCGGGTTCCTGAAGCCGCTCGATCCGAGCGGTATGCATTCTGTGCATTCTCGGATCGAAGCGGCACTTGCCCGTGAATGTTTACCCGCTGTAGTCCGTAGTAAAGCTTTTTAGGAGCTGGGTTGACTGGGCCTGGCCTGACTAGTCCTTTTAGAAAAGGGGTAGGTAAGTATACGTAGTGTCTGCCGAGGCTCGGAGCCGAGGTTCTCACTTCCATGGGTTGACATGTAATGTTGCAACTTGCATCATGTCACGGGAGGCGCGACTTGCTTGCTTAATGCTTTGTAGTGCTGCAAGGTGTAATTCTTGTGACAACGCAATGAACGCATACACAGATCATGTATACATACGACATATACTCCGTACTCGGCGTCATGAAGTAAAACTACCATGTGTATGGCAACACCGAGCAAGGCACACTCGACAGACTACGTAACCCTCCAGGTTTCATCACACCAACAGCCCAGTGTTCACCACACGCAACTACGGAAGACCACTCAAACTGAACATCTCCTATCAAAATTAAAAACAAAGGTTTCATTGTCTCGCAAAGCTAGCACTACATCGCCCGATCCCACGACACCAATCACGCAAGCCGTAAACGATACCAGGCAGAGGCATATGCAAACAAACCCCCCCCCCCCCACTCTACACAACCGCAAAAGCGCACGACCGCCAAAAATGAAGGCAGGTACAAAGAAAAAGGAAAACGTTAACCGAGTCCCGAGCCACGAAGACGTGGCTGTGAGTCACCCACCCCAGACAACAGACGCCCACCCAATATCTGAGTTCTCCATGCAGTCGTGAACATTTTATTCCTGGGTATAAATGCCCCCCCCCCCGGCCTCCCCACCAAGTAGATTCATATCGAGGGATGGAAAAACGCGAGGTCTGTAAAACCAATGGCCCAGGAAGCAAGAGAATTTTAAATGAGAGAAAACCACCAAAAAGTAACGCGCACATCACATCATGAACATGAGTGATCATCTAGCGAGCACCGGGATCAGGAAATGAAAACCCGGCAGGAAAGTTGGGCATTCCGTTAGGCAGCGTACCAATACCAAAAGGAAAGGTCGTCATGGGTTGGCCGTTGCCGTAATCGGCGGCCTTGCGAGCAGGAGGTCCCTCTCGATTGCGACGAGATTGCCCTCTGCTGGGCTCGTCTTCCTTGTTTCGCGTCGACTTGGGCCCATTGCTGCCGCCTTTGTCGGTCTGCATACGACGACTGATGGCCTTTGAAGAGACACCGGCTCCGATTTCGATATCGGGCTCCTCGACGGAGAGGCCGCTCTCGATTGGTCGTCCTCCGCTGCCACCATAGGGAGCGGTTAGGATCCATTTTCGATCAGCCTCGGTGAGCTTGTGGATGGGAATCACGCTGACACCAGTAGCGTAGTCGCTGCAGTCTCGGGGTCCGAAACCAACTCCCCATCGGGTCTGGATAAGGTTGTGTTGTTAGCAAAGAGCCATGAGAGAGAGCATTTTGGGGGGTAGAAGTGGCGTTGGTTCTACATACTCTCAACGGCAGATCAATGGTCCGGTTGTCCTCCATGTTCTCCTTGGCTTTCAGCGCATCTTTCCTGGTCAACATCTTGACAAAGGCATGTCGCTTGTCCTTGTTCACGATACAAGTCTGCACGGTTCCGTAGCGGCTGAAGATTCTGCGAAGCTCAGCCTCGGAACATCTGCACGTGCTATTATTAGTGACGTTTCTCCCAAACAGGGCTGAAATTCAAGTATTGGGGGAATGCTCACGTTACACCGCCGACGAAAAGGGTGCGGCTGTAGACCTTGATGCTACCCGACGGCAATGAGGAGTCATACTCGATCCATCTCTCAATGTGAGGAAGACCATCATCGGGTGTAGGACTGCGACCGCGACGGCCCGCAGGACTACGCTGTCGATAATCGCTGCCTCCGCGGCCATTGGAGGGTGAATTGCGACCGTGGCTACCCCTATCTCGTCCTCCACGAGGGGAGTCGCGAGCGCCCCACCCTCGATCGGGCGATCTTGACCTTGACCGGCCATGGTATCTGGGAGATCTGGCTCCGTCCTGATAAACTCTGTCACGTCCATCGCCGACTACAGGCGTCGAGTGACCCCATGGCTGCTGCGCAGCTGTGGAAAATGTGCCCTGGGCTGCGGGAATAGGAAGCTGGAAGGTTGATGGAGGCGCTGTGTTGGACACAGGATTGCCGTTATTGGTCATACTTTGAATCAAAGCAGGTATCTTGTCAAACGGGACACCTTGGTCGGCGAGGGCCTTGATCAGCAGAATTTGTTGTTGCACACCCGAATCTAACGCTGAACCACCCGCGGGGGCAGGAGGAGCAGCAGCAGCCGCCGCATTTGCCATAGGATACGGATTGGGGCCATTACTGGCATTGTGCAGCATGGGAGAATGAGAGGCCTGTGGTTGCATTTGAGGAAGTGCAAAGGGCAAAGAGGGCATGTTTACGGCTTGTGAAGGCGGGTGATACGATGCATGAGCCGGCTGTTGAGCCTGCGGCATCGTTGA
This sequence comes from Claviceps pazoutovae, assembly GCA_018360065.1. NCBI lineage: Eukaryota > Fungi > Ascomycota > Sordariomycetes > Hypocreales > Clavicipitaceae > Claviceps > Claviceps pazoutovae. Next base: position 131,851 of record SRPO01000020.1, read on the forward strand.
CAAAGATACTGGCTGAGGCAAGCCATTAGGGAGCAAGTTATACGATGCGGCCGGCATAGGCATATTGGAAGTACCGTTGGCAGTGTTGGTAGAGGCAGGCGCCGAGGTATTCTGCCTAGCAATCTTCGCGAGGGCTTCAAGAATGGAAGAACCATTGGCGACGGGAGCGGCAGCTGGAGCGGGAGCTGGAGCGCCAGTTGGACTTTGCAGAAAAGCTAACGCTGATGCAGGAGGGCTGCCCGGGGGGGTCGTCGATGTTTCTAAGTCAGAAGATGGTTAGAGGCAGGCTCGCTCAGATCAAGTGGGAGTCATCAGAGTGATGAGAACCTGTTTCCGGTTGAAGGACTGCGAGATACTGGTGCTCAATGCTTCCCCTAGGAAAACAAAATAAAGCTGCCATTACAAAAGGCAGAGGATACCAAACTTACTTGGTGAAGGAGCAGCTAATTTGTCCTTGAATCGTTGAATCATTTGCATGGGAAACGTCTGTCCCTTCTCCCAAATGTCTAGCAGTTTCTTGATTTTTTCCTACAAGGTGAGATTTGAGTAAGCTACTTATTTCGGAAGTTTGGGATTGAGTGTTTGCGATTTGCTACCGCGACTAGTACTCTGATACGAATTGACTTCATCTGAGCCATGGAATGAATCCAGGGTGTAAAGAAGGAGCCGATGCAGCTACGTCGCGTACGTACTGCAGACAACCCAATGCAGAGAAGGGCTGCCTCAAACGTATCCTAGCGGACCGCCCTCGACCAGTCGCCCGTAGCAAATCACGATGACATGCATGTGGGGGGAATTATTTCGTTTTCTGGACCGGTGATGTTGTCTAGAGTAATGCATACCTTGTGTTCTTCCGGAGCAGTTTGGAGAATATCATTCATTAGCACGGGCACAAGTTCCGTCACTCGATATACTCCGGCAGCAAAGGTGCCATCTGGGGCAGAGCTGTTTACTGTTTGCCCTTGAGCTTTGGCTTGCTCGAGCCATTTCCGGGTTACAGAATCTACTACGTAGAGAACCCCCAACTTGTGCGTCCCAGGAGCTTTTTTGAAATGTGTGTAGATTTTTTGGATGAGTACGGATTCAGACTGCGAAGGAAAATCAGTACGCCATCAAAATGATGTATTGTGCCGCGAAGGCACGTCAGCTGCTGAGCGATGTCTGCCTTTACGAAGAGCCAGTACAAATATGGAGAAAAAAACGTTGAAGAGAATTACCTGAATATTGGATACGCAGAGTGAGGTTAGACTAGTGATACGAGAACCGGAAACACCGGGGGGCTTCAAGTTCAGCATGGCCTGGAGACCACCCTCCAGATCTGTCACCGCGGCTGCCATCATCAAGTACAGACGCACTGCAGAACCGTCTTTTTCTTGTCGAGAAACTCTAGTGGCGCAGACCGAATATGCGGTCGGTTGCCGCCAACGGGCACTGAGACTTCTGAACTAGGTATGCCTCGATCTACTCTTCCTAGTTGGCAAGACCAAACCAAGGACGAGTGCTAAAGTCTCGGTGCACAATACCTGCTTATGCGCTGCCGTACAGGCACGAGCACCAGCTCGATGACTTTACAAGACTCAAGAGTACCGTCTAGCGAAGCGTGTCGAATTGTACGTGGGGATCAGTTTTGTTTTTAAACAGATATGAGAATACGCAATGACGTCCAACTGTCAATGAGAATGGCGCGTTACGGAAGTCAAAATCGTCTTCTACTGTGGCGACAAAGAAAAAGAGGTGATATAGTTCACAGACAGCTGATCAGTGCAATAGAGCAATATTTGTTGCCAGGAGGACGATCAAGCCGATGCGGAAATAAAAGCAGCAGATTGCGGACAGTCAAAACAGAGAACTAGAACGTGTTTGACAGTTCTACGCGAAAAGCGGCTTCTGCGGATGATGCCTGCTATTGTTGTGATGATGAGGCGATGATTTTCAGATGGCGAGGGATGAATTTTCAAAGAATGCGGCGTGTTTCGAGATGAGTGAAGGAGGAAAAAATCACTCACTGACCAGCACCGGACACGAGAGGGATCCGAATAAAAGGGTGGCGGCGGAAAGCGTGTGTCAGCCTGTCAGGCAGAGAGAAAACACGACCTGCTACCCCCACTCAATATCATTGGCTGTTCTATTCTGGGTGGACCTTTTGTTCCGAATTTTGCGACAAACGTGTGCACACTGCACCGGTGCGGACTCTCTTTTGCAGCCCCATTGTGCGTCCGGTGCGTCCGGTGCGTCCGGTGCTGCGTCCGTTGTGCATATTGAACGGTGTTGATCAACTCCATCTTATGTGAGCGGCGCTGCGTCATTGAGCTAGCGACAAGAATCTGCTGTATTCTGTTCGCCTGCCGGTCTGTCAGCCTTCCAAGTTCCAACAACGCGATCTATCATTTGGGGTTCGACAACGACGCGCGTGCCCAGAGATAAGCATGCCCATTGCCTAGTGGAACCCCACGACGTACAGCGCGCTGTTGGGGAAAGCCCCGGCGTTTGCAGCGCCTCTGGGTATGTATGTACTGTACCTGTATATAGTACCGTAGCACTGTGGTACAATAGGTACCTACTTGTAATTCGCAGCACCCCAAGCGCTGTCAATTGGCCCTTCCATCCCAGCATCAAGCGCTGAGACTCTGAGACCAGACCAAGTCGACTTCTTCAGGACGAAGCAGGAAGGAAGGTTCCACTTACACGCTCCCGAGTCCCGACTCACCCCGAGCTTGATGGATCACCGGCCCATGCTAATTTGGCAACAATTTTTTTCCTCTGCTTTCGACCAAGATTGGAACAGCGCACGTCAGGCTTCCGTTGCATCCATTTCACCTCCTAGGGACCCATAATCCTCAGCCATCTCCTCTTTCAACATCCTCGCTCCTCTTCTCGCTCCCCCTTTTTTTTGTCATTGTCCAAGTAGCCGTGATCACTGATACAGCCTCATCGTCATACAATGGCTTCCGTAACCCGCCTCAGCAACTCTGCCCTCCGGGCCTCGCTCAAGCCCCAACCCTTCAACAGCCGCAATGCCGCTTTCATTGCTGCTCGTTACTACTCTGCCAAGACCCAGGTGAGCTTTCGTCATCATTTCGGCACGCGACAAGCGCAAGCATACTGACGCAATGGGACCCTTTCAAGACCCTCAAGGAGCGCTTTGCCGAGCTTCTGCCCGAAAAGATTGAGCAGATCAAGGCTCTCCGAAAGTAAGCATCGACCTCGTCTGCGTCAGCCAGCCTGAATCTCGTGCTGCCGAGTTGCTCAACACTACTCGTGGCAACTTTTGTTAACGAATCGACCTTTTTTAGGGAGCATGGCTCAAAAGTAGTCGACAAGGTCACCCTTGACCAAGTCTACGGTGGTGCCCGCGGTATCAAGGCTCTGGTTTGGGAGGGATCCGTTCTCGATGCCGAGGAGGGTATCCGATTCCGTGGCAAGACCATCCCCGAATGCCAGGAGCTTCTCCCCAAGGCCCCTGGCGGCAAGGAGCCCCTTCCTGAAGGTACGACCCCCTACACCATTCCGCGTCCCAACGTGAAAACAAGTCAGATTGCTTACGGAAAGCTTGCTAGGTCTTTTCTGGCTTCTCTTGACTGGCGAGGTCCCTACTGAGCAGCAGGTCCGCGACCTGTCGGCCGAGTGGGCTGCTCGCTCTGATATCCCCAAGTTCATCGAGGAGCTCATTGATCACTGCCCCACCGACCTTCACCCCATGGCTCAGTTTTCCCTGGCTGTCACTGCTCTCGAGCACACTTCGACTTTCGCCAAGGCTTACGCTAAAGGTGTGAACAAGAAGGACTACTGGGGTTACACTTTTGAGGACTCCATGGACCTCATTGCTAAGCTGCCCAACATTGCTGCTCGCATCTACCAAAACGTCTTCAAAGGCGGCAAGGTTGCGCCTGTCCAGAAGGACAAGGATTACTCGTTCAACTTTGCCAACCAGCTGGGATTCGGCAACAATGCCGACTTCATCGAGCTGCTCCGTCTCTACCTGACCATTCACACGGACCACGAGGGTGGCAACGTCTCTGCCCACACCACTCACTTGGTTGGCTCCGCACTGAGCTCGCCTTTCCTGTCTCTGGCCGCTGGTCTCAATGGCCTCGCCGGACCTCTGCACGGTCTGGCTAACCAGGAGGTTCTCCTCTGGTTGACCGAGATGAAGAAGGTCATCGGTGACGACCTGTCCGACAAGAAGATCACCGATTATCTCTGGTCTACTCTCAACTCTGGCCGTGTCGTGCCCGGCTACGGCCACGCCGTTCTCCGCAAGACTGATCCCCGATACATGGCTCAGCGCCAATTCGGTCTCCGTACGTTTACTCCTTCAAGTTTTGTCTTTGCCCCGCTTGGCAGAGCACTACGTGGAAACCATCCCACATGGCCATACTAACAACTTCTATAGAGAACATGCCTGAGGACCCCATGTTCAAGCTTGTCAGCCAGGTGTACAAGATCGCCCCTGGTGTTTTGACCGAGCACGGCAAGACCAAGAACCCCTTCCCCAACGTCGACGCCCACTCTGGTGTTCTCCTCCAGCACTACGGCTTGACCGAGGCCAGCTACTACACCGTCCTGTTCGGTGTGTCCCGTGCCATTGGTGTCCTTCCTCAGCTGATCATTGACCGCGCCGTCGGTGCTCCCATTGAGCGCCCCAAGTCCTTCTCCACCGACAAGTGGGTTGAGATTGTCAAGAAGCTGTAAATGGAAAAGGGCATGACCCGGAGACGATTCAAAATTAGTGATACTCTATCAACATGATAATACCACGTGTTTTTTACGACTATTTTCTATGTAAAGAAGGGGAACAAAAGGGACACGGATGGAAATGGATGGGAGAGAAGACAGGCCGAGAGTCTCTCGGCGAATACCATTGGCGCTAGACATTTGTACAATAAGCTTGGAAACGTTGATTCTCTTCTCGCGGATGTAATGATATCGAACCATTTGATGGAAAGTAAGCTCGTGGACGTCCTATGATCGAGCCCAGTTAATGGCGTACAAATCTGTTTATTCCCTTGTAGCGGACGTGATGATATTATTGAAGCTACAGTGATAAGGCAATGAAACTCTTGATATTCCGGTTAACTCTCGCGGGAGGTTTGCGTGTACTCTGTAGTGATGTCAAAACCATTATATGTCATAGCAAACAAGAGCTCTTGGGATCCCTCATTGGTGACCAGCAAGACGCCGTGCCACTGCGTGGACAAGACAACTGCAGGGCGTCCCATCCGAACCAATCAAAGGGACCCCTGCAAAATGCCCGTTGAAAATTTGCGGGACCTCCTTCCATTCGTTGCAACTTGCCAGTGCCACGCAGCCGTAGTCGCATTGGGGACATCGGCTCCATGGGGGACCACTTCGCAGATTGGCCCCTCAACAATCGCGGCGCGTCCAAGTCCCGAACTCTCTTGACGAGAAAGGTTGTTGGGCGCCCCAAGGAAAGCCCCTAGGCACCATGTCACGGACGCCATCTTATCATCCTGGGCACAACGGCAGCTGCGTCGTCGTTTCCCTTTTTCAACGAGTCCCACCGGATGGCTCAGGACGGGAAAAAGGAGTACATACAATATTGAATTGCGGCAAGGCTGGTACATATGTACATAGGTACGAACCTTGACGAGGCGTTGAGAAGAACTGTCTAGGTATGGTCGGTTGCTTCCAGACAGCTCGATAACTACTCCGTACATGTCTAGCTATTCTGTACCTACCTAATAATTGACGCTGGGAAAAGATTCATAGTTAGAGCTAAGCTAGAAGCCAGCCAATCGTGGGACCCAACAGCTGACCCTTCAGCAATAGCTTAACTTGAAACGGTGCTTCACTTTGAAGGCCGCTACAACAGCCTCGGCCAACTGCCACTCAGCCGCGGCCTCCCGTTGTAGGTATGTATGTATGTATGCATGTATCATGTATGTATGTACATCTGACCCCCTACTACTGCTAGTTGGAGGGCCAATTTCCAAGTACAGTACCTACCTCTCCGAGTTCCCTACCTAGGCTGCTAGGCATGTACCTAGACTCCTTACTCAGCACAGCCACGAACTTCCTCAGGAGCTTTGGCCCGCCCATCTTACGCTCCTCCGACATCAACCATCATCCTCCTTTGCGACGAAGCACCCTATTCCCTTGGTCAGGGCCTCTTTGCATCAATTCCACCCTCTAAGCCATGGTCGCGACGTCGATTCAGTCTGGCTCCCTCGGGGAGCCCACGTTGGAGAAGAAGCCCATCAAGTTCTCCAACTTGCTCCTCGGGGGTGGCCTCAACATGTTTGAGGTCACCACCCTGGGCCAGCCTCTCGAGGTCGTCAAGACCACCATGGCTGCCCACCGCGGTGATGGTTTCACCACCGCTCTGGGCCGCATATGGGCTCGTGGTGGCCCTTTGGGATGTTCGTACTCCCCCGCAACCCCCCCTGATCTGACCTTGACCTGATCACCACTTCAAACAAAGTCCTCCTCTTGGACCCCGCTCCTTTTCTGGAGTTGGTCAATTCTTAAGCACGTGACACTGATTCGTTCGCAACGTATAGTCTACCAAGGTCTGATCCCATGGGCTTGGATTGAAGCATCTACCAAGGGTGCTGTTCTCCTCTTCGTCGCATCCGAGGCCGAGTACTATGCCCGCGCAGCTGGTGCCTCCGAATTCGGAGGTGGCATTCTCGGTGGCATTACCGGCGGTGTTGCCCAGGCCTATGCCACCATGGGTTTCTGCACCTGCATGAAGACGGTTGAAATCACAAAGCATAAGATGGCCGCCACTGGCGCTGTGCCGCAGTCTACCTTTGCGACTTTCATGGACATTTATCGTCGTGAGGGTGTCAAGGGTATCAACAAGGGTGTCAATGCGGTTGCGATTCGGCAGATGACCAATTGGGGCAGTCGCTTCGGTCTGAGCCGTCTGGCCGAGGGATGGATCCGTTCTCTGACTGGCAAGGCGGAGAAGGAGAAGCTGACTCCTTGGGAGAAGATTATTGCCTCGGGTCTCGGTGGTGGTCTGAGTGCCTGGAACCAGCCCATTGAGGTTATCCGTGTTGAGATGCAGAGCAAGAAGGAGGATCCTAACCGACCCAAGAAGATGACTGTCGGTAACACGTTCCGATACATCTACTCCAACAACGGTCTCAAGGGACTGTACCGTGGTGTGGCGCCACGAATTGGTCTTGGTGTCTGGCAAACCATCTGCATGGTCGCGTTTGGTGACATGTACGTCCCCTATCTACTTTTCCCTCGTGTCTTGTCTTTAGTTGCATTCACTAACCAAGACATTTTTTTTTAGGGCCAAGACGTATGTCGAGAAAGTGACTGGTGACGCCCCCACGGGCAAGCACTAAGCGGCGTCCATGCATGACCTAAATTTCGACCCTATAACAGATACGAGGGGATGAAAGATACAACGAGAGGTGGAGGGAAAGCAAGTGCGCTCTCGCACCCTTTTCCTCAAGGGCTTCTGCCACGACACTCGTGTTCCTTGAATAACAACATGAGAGGATGATATGTATAAAAGCCCAGACGAAAGATCAGAACGAATAGCGAAGAATGAAGGATGAAGCAAGGAAGCAAGAAATAAACAAGATACTTAATATGATGACAGGGTAAATCCCCACTATAATGCTTACAGAAACTTTTCGTCTTGCCTTGATACTCAGAACCCTGTGATGTAGACCACAGATGATTCGGCCGCCATCTTGCTGCCGTGGCCTACAATTGGCCTGGAAGACAAGAGAAGAAGCACGAGAACTGCAAGACAAGTCCATGAACGGCGGGAGAAGACACAGAAGAAGGGATTCGGTGGTGGCCATAACTCATACATAACTGATTTACGCAGTTTGTGCGTGTGGCTACCCGATGGCTCAGATACTTACTATCTTTGCCAGACACATCTCAAAACGCTCATACGTCTCCAGCAATGAATGGCCTTCAGTTCACAGCATGACAAACGAACGAATAAGTACCTAAGAAATCGTGCTCTGTACCGTGATTAATTTATTGAGTGTCTCGTTCAACGCTAATTGTCCCTTGTAAAATGCTGTCTGTCTAGTATCGCTCATGTTTCATGACTCCGTGATTCTTACTTAGTCTTCCATGTCCCCTATCCGATGGTACTTATGTGTATATGTGTGTGTGATTGTTCCACCTCAAATCACGCCTCTTCTATGGCTGCTCGCCTCTAATGAAGCCGGCATCTCCTCATACGAAAACTCCCAGCCCTCATCACCCTCAAGATACAGCTGCGCTCCACTGTGAGTTAATTCCCGCACCAGCGTCTCGGGTAGGGCCGTCACATCCAGATCCTTGGACATATTCAACGCGTGCACGAAGTCAGCCTCGGGGACCAAGGCAGCGGGCTGTTTGAGTCGTCGGAAGCAGCGCCGGGAGTGTCCAATGCTAGCGGCGAGGGTATCTAATTGCATGCGTTCGTATTCAGGGAGAAGGGGCCCTTGCGGGTCCGAGTGAGCGTGAGCCTCCGGGCGGTATAGCTGCGTGGCCACGTACGAGGGACCCTGGACAGCTCCGATGACGGGGTTCTTGTGGAGGACGAGTTGGCGGGAAGCTATGTACGTTTGGTTGGAGTAGTGGGCAATCGACTGATGGCCAGAGAGAGAGGCGTCGCTTGCTGTTGAGCTGCTCTGCGATTGGGAAGGCGGCGGCGGCTCGGGATGCGGTGTGAATGGTTGGGGCCGGCGGACGCGGCGGTTGGTCCCAGGGAGGGTGGTGAAGTGAGAATCAAAGGCGTCGCACTTGTCAACGGATAAGAGGAACACGCGGCCCGTGGCATCTCCAACAGCGAGCTTGGTGTGGTCAGGGGAAAAGACGCCGCACGAGATAGGCCCAGGAGCCTCGAGGAGGTTCCGTACAAAGGGGCGGCGTTTGCGCCGGACGTTCCACACCTTGACCACGCCGTCGCTGGAGCCTGTGTAGAAGCGATCGGCTGTGGTGCCCCAGGCGGAGAACTTTATGCCCGTGTCCTCCCGTTCGCGGTCGAACGTGAAGTCGTCGATCGGGTACCCATGCTTCAGCACGTGGATCGGCCGGTCGCCCTGCGCCGTGTCCCAGACGTAGACTCGGCCGTCGGTGCACGCGGCGGTGACAAAGGCGTGCCTGAGAGAATTAGGCATCACGGTCAGCTCGTTGATATCCGACGCTGGACAGTCGAGCTTCTGGATCTCGCTGTAGGCGCCTCCCCATTCCTTGTCCGCGTCCCACTGCAAGATGTGCAGGTTCGTGCGCGTTCCCTGTTCGATGATGAGGCCTGACGGCGACGTGGCCACGACGAAGCGAGGCAGATTGGGGTGCCACACGATCTCGAAGACGTTAGCTGTCGTGGCCGTCAACACAGGGATTTGAACCCGCCGTGCCGCGTCCCAGAGAACGATTTCGCCCGAGTGCACCTTGTCCTCTGGGATGTCGCTGTCGTCGCCGCTGAGGCCACGGGGCGAGTAGCCGATGGCGAGTAGGTGCCGCGTGCCGGCACACAAACCCCATTGCATCGTGGCAGGGAAGTAGGCCCATTTGTCCGATCGTCCAGCGTCATTCCGCGTACACGACACGGTGTAGTACGGGCTGTTTTGAACGTCTTGCGAATCAACTGTGTATATTCGGATGGCTCCAGTCGGGACATCGGCAGCGGTCGCAACACGCCCTGATCCGTCCTTGGCAGCGGCCACGAAGTTGACGTTGCCATCATGGTGCCACGTAGCCACAGCCTTCATGGAAGGTTTGGTGTAGCTCTCGTCCACCGCCTCCCCCGGCACGTCCCACACCTTGACCGTCTTGTCAAAGCTAGACGTATATCCTCGGCCGGTGACGCCATCGTAATCGGTCGACACGACCGATGAGTACAACCAGGGGTCCTGGCTTTGACGCATCGCATGAGTTGAATTCTCTCCCTTGTCCACCACGGGCCGCGGAATTCGATGATTGTCCATTGCCTGGAGCGTCCCTTTCTTCGTCGAGCACAGCAGCAGGTTCCCTGGCTTGTTGTATTGCTGGTTGTGGGCATCGGAATGGGCCGTGGTGCCACATATAATGTTGCCATTGGGTACCCAGCACATGGCAGTGATGTCGCCCGCGCAATTGGTATATTCGGCTATAACTGACAAGCCGTCTTCGTGGCAGACACGGAACTGGTTCTGAAAGTTTTCGTACTGTCGCATCCGCCCGAAACCGACATTGCCTTCGAGCTCGCGAGCCAGTAGCATCGATGAAACGCGATTCGCATTCCGATTTTGATGGTGTATTGTAGGGTCGGCCTTTTTGAGCGAGAGCACAAGAGGATTCGTGCGCCAGACCGGATGTCCAGCGCGAACATCCGAGCAGAAGTTCTGGATGTCTTCTACTGTCCGCCCAGGAATAGAATTGCCGACGAGAGAGCTGACGTCGTTCTTCCGTACCAGATGGACCAGGGCCTCTTCCGTTCTTGGAAAAATGGCCGAAGCTGCCGTCTCTATTCGCCGGATGATCTCGGCTATCTCGAGCAGTGTGAAGTCGACGTGATACACAATTGGCAGAGGCGGACAGTCTTGCAGTGCGACCCGGCTCTGCAGGCCGCGAACAATCGCATCGCGGGACTTGGCCCGTAGATATGGCCTTCGCTGCAGCTGCAGCCACGTGCTGGCATTGGCAGCGGCCGAGGCATCCATTTGAGCCCGGAATACCTGTCGACGCCGCGCTCTTGGTTCCCTCGGAACCTGCTCAAGCTCGACACATGTCTCCGCTTGGACAACAGGACAAAACCAAGACGCTTGAGTTGGTGGTGGTGATGGCGCCGGCACAGTTTTGGAAGGAGGTATACGTGGCTCCGGTAGAGACTTGAGAGGGCTTGATTCGAGCTTTTTGTCGTGTCTCTGAAACTTCTAGAGCAGTGCGAAGGTGTTGTTAGCCTGGTGTCAAGAGGCCGTTGGCCCAAGAAGGAAATCTGGGGTGTGAATCGTACCGGAAGAGCGGATAGCTGTCGAACCAGCAGTGCTGCGCGGGCCTCTATTTCAGAAGCTTCACGGGTCGTCAACACCCCATGAGCGGCCCCTACCCTCTCGAGAAAGCCCGTCGATGTAAGCAATATTGTCACTGCCTGTTTAAGCCGGTCGAGTTAGTAGCACAGAACGCCGATTTTCCACAGTGCGCCTCAAGTTCGCATTATCGTAGAACAACGAACAACCTCTTTCTCGCCAACATGGGTTACCGTGACATACCTCGACGGCGATCTTGTCCACGGCATAGCGCTGCGGCGACAGCCGATCCACCGCCCTCACCACATGCGGCAATAAGAGTTGCCGCACAAACGCCTTGGCTGTCTCTCGCTCCTCTTGAGCCCATTCCGACTCTTTACGTCGCTTCTTGGCCGGCGGTTCCCCTTCTGGAACAGCGTTCAGGTACGGCTGCTTACTGGCTCCGGACACGCGCGTCGGGGTCGGGGTCGCTTCAGAGTCGTCTGAGTCGTCGAGAGTCAGGTCTATCACCACCTGCCGCGGCGCTGCTGTCATGGACGCGGTGACACTCATGGGACGAAAGTGCCCAGAAGGCCCATGCCATGCCCTTCCTGCCGGTGCCGGACCTGGACCTGGGATAGACAACAGACATACGATGCTGGCCTCAATCCCCCACTGAACCTAGCCGTGTAAGCTTCGAGGTCCGAGATGTTCAATTACCATGAGCGCGTTGGGCTCAGCGTGTCGTTTTGCGTACGACTGTGACTAGTCCCGGTCCTTGAATGGATGACAGAGATAAGGAGAGATAAGGAGCATCCAAAGCGGGGACCAGCCCTTGCTGGCTTACAATTCTCCGCGGCTCGCGTAAACTCTCTTGTACGGAGAACATACATATGTACTTGGAAATTGATCTCAGCCGATATGGACACCCAGTCTGAACAAGAAGAGCGCTGACCCTGATGTAGACTATTAGCACTTCACCGAAGACGTTGGCCGCGCGCGCCCGCGAGCAACGCGAGAAGAGCCGCTCTTCAGAATATAAGGAGGATAAGCCCAAGATATCGAGTAGGGATGGATGATTCCATTACGAAACAAACGGCCATGCTGGCTGGGAATCAGATGGTCAGACAGGCTCAGCTTCCCAGTCGCATTCGTTAGTACCATAACAAACGAAGCACCCGTGAGTGAAGCGTAAACAGAAAAGATAAACGACTGAAGCACGTAGAATCACGTCTTGGCTTGCATTCATGACGCGGACGAAGCGAGGTTCCAAACGTAATGCAATTGTCATATGCACTGCCTTCACTTCGCATGGGTTATAAACCAAAATCACGCAGGAATGCTCACAAGGAAGCACTTCAAAGATTGAAGAATCAGTTGGCAATTTTGGGTGCCATTACGGCGATTCTTTACGTTTGTTTTGCCATCTTCTCTCCATGTTAGTATCGGTAGTCGGCACGTAGCAGTCATTGACCTTACAAGTTATCATACTTTCCTGAAAACACATGATCGACTTGCCTGAAATCTTCTCTTCGTCTTCAACGGCTACATGTCTATTCGTTAATTGCTGCGTGCCACTGCATGAAAAGAACAGGGGATGTCTCGTACACAACGAGGGCCCAAGTGTTGCAACTTGCGGGAAATGATGCAAACGAGAGGCGGCCCGAAACAAGTGGAATAAGTATCAACGGCTGCCAGAGGCACCATGGGCCACTAACACTGTAGGAGTGTTTGTCCGACAGGCCATGATTCACACATAGAAATGTCGCCTGATCGATCATCAGCACTTACAAATGGCGAGCGCTCACCCACATAATTCTAGTCCGTTCTGTCTTCTCATTCAAGTCAACAACACTTGGCCATCTCTAGACTGGTCTTTCCAAATGACTCTCTCCGGCTTCCGCACTCTCGATGGTCTCAGGGGACTCCTCATATCCCCGGTGTCTTAGATCACGAAAGTCACTGCATCTTTTCACACCCATACTTCCACTTCCTCTGGTGTTCAATCCGAACTCGATCCAATATCAGGCCGCCATGCAGCTCGTCTTTGCGATTTGCTTCTGGTAGCTCTAGGGCACCCACTTCAGACACCGGATTTCTCAATCCCATGAAGACCATGAAGACCATGAAGACCATGAAGACCATGAAGACCATGAAGACCATGAAGACCATGAAGACCATGAAGACCATGAAGACCATGAAGACCATGA